>JAACNH010000766.1:32678-127653 GCA_019447015.1 Hymenochirus boettgeri
GTCCACTGTATGGGACTTTACTGTCTGTTCTACTGGTATGGGTCCTTTAATGTCTGTTCTCACTGTTCTGGACATTAATGTCTGTTCTCACTGTCTGGGACCCATTATTGTCTCTTTCACTGTATGGAACCTTTACTGTCTTCTCACTGTATGGAACCTTACCGTCGTTCTCGTGTATGGGATCTTTACTGTCTGTTCTCACTGTTGGACTTTACTGTCTGTTCTAACTGTATGGGACCTTACTGCTGTTCTCACTGTATAGAACCTTACTGTGTTTCACTATATGGGACCTTTACTGTCTGTTCTCAGTGTATGGCACCTTTAGTGTCTGTTCTCACTGTATGAGACCCTACTGTATGTCTCATCGTATGGGACCTTTACTGTCTGTTCCACTGTATGGGACATTTACTTGTCTGTTCTCACTGTATGGAACCTTTACTGTCTTTTCTCACTATATGGGACCTTTACTGTCTGTTCTCACTGTATGGGACTTTACTGTTCGTTTTGGGACCATTACATCTGTTCTCACTGTATGGGTCCTTTAATCTCTGTACTCACTTATGGGTCATTTACTGGCTGTTCTCACTGTATGGGACCTTACTGTTGTTCTCACTGTAGGGACCTTTACTGTCTTTCTCACTGTATGGGACCTTTACTGTCTGTTCTCCTGTATGGGACCTTTATGTCTGTCTCAGTATGGGACTTTACTCGTTACTGTTGGCCTACTGTCTGTCTCACTGTATGGGACTTTACTGTACTGTATCTACTGTATGGGACCTTTACTGTCTGCTCTCATTGTATGGGACCTTTAATGTCTGTTCTCACGTATGTATGGGACCTTTACTGTCTGTCTCACTGTATGGGACCTTTACGTCTGGTCTTACTGTATGGGACCTTTACTGTCTGTTCTCACTGTACATGTGTTAGATATTGTTAAAGGGCATTTCATATGTTTAAATTAGCTTTAGATAGTTTGTTAAGTTAAGCTAGGTTAGACTAGTTAGGTTAGTTAGGGCCCTATTAAAAGGATATAGTAAATGCTTTCCAAAAGTCTCAAGTGTACTTAGGCACACTGCTGTTGGCTGGTTTAGCCAGACAAATAGGTAGGTGCAATCCTCTCAGCCCCCTACTTTCAGGGTCCAATCCAAGCAAGGTATCAAAGTAGAGGAGACACTACTGCAAGTGAAAATTTCTTTAATGTGCAAAACAAAGAAAACTACAAGTTTCGGGACTTTGCGTCCTTCCTCAGGTTATAACTGGTATCAGTGTTGCACACAATAATTACCCTGGGCTCCAACACATGCCATGTGGCTAGTTGATTGATGCCCCTGGGTTCCAAAGTGAGGCTATCCATATAATACAAAGTGCCAATAGTGCTATTCATAAGTACAAAGTGCCATATATTAATAAAGTGACAGTGCATCAATCATGTCAATCTACGTGGACCTATCGATTAAAAGTATACATGTAACAAGCATAAAATATCTAAAATCTTGTTGCAAAGGAAAATCCTCCAATATAAAGTGCCTGTATATAAAGTGTATCAATCTGACCATGTGAAAGTAAAAGATAGTGTTACATATAATTAAAAACTTATTCCATATTCCAGAATAACATAAGTAACCATTACGTACTTAGTTTATTCTGGAATATGATAAGTTTTAATTATATGTAACACTATCTTTTACTTTACATGGTCAGATTGATACACTTATATACAGGCACTTTATATTGGAGGATTTTCCTTTGCAACAGATTTAGATATTTTTATGCTTGTTACATGTATACTTTATCGATATAGGTCCACGTAGATTGACATGATTGATGCACTGTCACTTTATTAATATATGGCACTTGGATTGTATGAACATATTGGCACTTTGTATTATATGGATAGCTCACTTGGAACCAGGGGCATCATCAACTAGCACACTGGATGGTTGGAGCCCAAGGGTATATAGTTGTGTGGCAACAATTGATACCAGTTATACCTGAGGAAGGGACGCAAAGTCCCGAAACGTTGTAGGTTTGTTGTTTTTGCACTATTAAAGAAATTTTCACTTGCAGTAGTGTGCTCCTTACTTTGATACCGTTCCTATTAAAAGGAACTTGACGTGGTGGCAGGTCTTTTGGCAAAATTAGTAACATGTAACATAGTAATTAAGGTTGAATAAGACATACGTCCATCAAGTCCAACCTATTCACCCTTTTTTTTTTTTAACCCAACCTAACAGTTGATCCAGAGGAAGGCAAAAAAAAACAGCTAAAAAGGGGGGGGAAATTCCTCCTGACTCCAAATGGCAATCGGAAAGTACCCCTGGATCAACCAGATCTATATGCATTAATACCAGTATTCTCAATATTTTTTAGTTTTAGAAACTTATCCAGGCCTTTTTTAAGCATTCAATGAATTGCCATACCACATCTGCTGGAAGTTAGTTCCATAGGTTCACCATTCTCACTGTAAAGAAACCTTTCTAACCTGAAGATGAAACTCTTTTCTTCCAATTTAAAGGATGTCCATGAGTCCTCTGAATGACCTATTAGTAAACAATGCACCAGAGAGTTAATTGTATGGGCCATTAATATATTTGATAAGGTTATCATGTCCCCACGCAAACGTTGCTTCTCCAATGTAAACAGCCCTAATTTGTCTTATCTGCCTGCATATTCATGCTCCTCCATTCCCCTATTATTTTAGTTGCCCTTCTCTGAACTGCCTCAATTTCCAAGATATCCCTTTTGTATATGGAATTCCAAAACTGAACCGCTTATTCCAAATGAGGCCTTACCCGTGCCTTGTAAAGAGGGAGAATAATATTTTTTCTCTTGAATCTATTCCCCTTTTTATGCAAGACAATATCTTGCTAGTCTAGCCGTTGCTACCTGGCTTGTTGCTATGCTAAGTCTGTTATCTACCAGAAGCCCCAAATCTTTTTCCATTACAGATGCACTTAACACACGAGTTATTTATGGTGTAGGTGGCACAGGGATTATTAAATCCCAAATGCATCACCTTACATTATCAACATTGAATCTCATTGCCATTTCTGCCCATTTTGATAATCTATCTAGGTCTGCTTGCAGCACTTGCACATCATTGGAAGTTTCCAAACTCTGCCTAGTTTAGTGTCATCAGCAAACACAGAGACCTTGCTCTCAATGCCCCTTCTAAGTCATTTATAAACAGATTAAACAGAAGCGGCCCCAGTACAGAACCGAGGCACTCCGCTTATAACTTTTAGCCACATAGATGTAGCTCCATAACCACCACTTTGCGATTCAATAACCAATTCTCTATCCATGAACAATATTTCTTCAAGGCCAACAGTCCTCAGTTTATACATTTAGTCGCCTATGTGGCACAGTATCAAAGGCTTTTGCAAAATCCAAATATACCACATCCACTGCTGTGCCTGAATCTAACTCTTACTCGCTTCTTCATAAAAACCAATTAATTTGTCTGGCATGATCTATTTCTCATAAATCCATGCTGCATACTACTAATAAGATGATTTCTGGAGACAAAGTCAAGGATATGATCCCGTAAAAAAGTTTCCACACCTTCCCTACCACTGATGTTAGGCTAACAGGTCATGTTCAATGCTGTGAACGACTACCTTTTGAATATTGGTATTACATTGGCTTTTTTTCCAATCCAGCGGCACATCCAGACCAAAGCGAATCTGAAAAGATAAGAAATAGTGGTCTAGATAGAACTGAACTAAGCTCTTTTAAAATCGAGGGCAATCCATCTGGTCCTGGGCTTATTGATATTAACTTGTTCTAATTGTTCTCGTACACATATCCTCTTTAGCCAATGTGAATACTCTTCATTTCTCCTGCATATTATTACAATCCCTACTGCAAGGATTCTCAACAGTAAAAACCGATGTAAAAAAAATGGTTTAGCAGATTGCCTTTTCGGCATCCTCTACAACCACCTCAGCTCCATTATTTAATGGTCCCACATTCTCAGTCCTCATTTTTTACCATTATATATTAAAAAACATCTTGGGGTTGGACTTGCTTTGTCGGCAATCCGTATTTCATTTTCTATTTTGCATAGTTTAATTGCTTTCTTGCACTCTTTATTACAGCTTTTATACTCCCTGTAAGTCTGGACTGTTCATTTTGTTTTCAAAATTTAAAAGCCTTTTTATTTTTTTTTATTTTTCTGTTATTATGGTGTGAATTAATGTCTATTTAAAGACTGTACAAATAAATGGTGCCAAGTTAAAATGACAAAATGGCTAGCCGCACTCCCACCGACAAACACGCCCACCCACACAAGCCACGCCCACTTTGCACCACGGCAATCAGGGTTTGGCTCAGGTGGCAAAATCCCGAGAGACACCCCTGAAGCTGGGTATGTAAAGACTGACCCTTTTAAAAATGCTAACATGTCTTGTACACTGAATCATTAAAACATGCTTGGTATACTTGCCATCATTATACGCGTATTGATAGAACGATTCCCAGGCAAACGGTTCTGTGCTACATATAACACATCACAACTGTTAGAAAAATGGCCAATGAGATATGACACAACTTTACACCATGCACCTAAAACTAGTAATTAAACACAGTGTGGCAAGAGTCTTAGATGTGT
This sequence comes from Hymenochirus boettgeri, assembly GCA_019447015.1. Lineage (NCBI taxonomy): Eukaryota > Metazoa > Chordata > Amphibia > Anura > Pipidae > Hymenochirus > Hymenochirus boettgeri. The sequence goes on from JAACNH010000766.1 coordinate 37,291, forward strand.
GTCTACTTTCTACATCACTATGTCCAGATTGTCATTATTGGTATTGATATGGTGCTAGCAACTAGACTAATGTACGCAGTAATGACATGTTTACTTAATTAGCAAGGGTCATGGTTAGCAAAAAAAAAAAAACTGTTAGCAACATTGCAATTTGTAAACAACCAGATATGGACTATCAAACCAGTTGGATTAAGGGATTTCATCCGCACAGATAATAGCAATTACTTGTAACAGACATCTTTCCTGCTAACACTTCGACATATTGTTAAAGTCCATAATATTTGCCACACTATTACAGGCCAAATGTGGCAATAACAGAGTTAAAAGGTGATACAAATCATACGGTGCTTTAAACGTGTACTTTTTCAGTATCTAAGCAAGATTAATACTAGAGGAGTAGCCTATGTATGACCAGCTAATTAATAGATCACTGTTATGCAAGCTTTTTTGAACTGTGTCTCTCTTCTCATAATGGATACAGGACAGGCGGACTTGGGTGATGATTGTAGAGATGTACTTTGGTTTCTGATAGAACCCAGTTTCGAATGAATCCGCGGTCTTGAAGTCCCGACGAAACTTTCGGAACTCCCGGATTTTTTCGAAACTCGAATTTTCCGAGGTTCGATTTTTTATCGCCGTTTTCGGTAACCCTCGAAAAACTTGTATTGTAGGTGGGGATCGATTTCGGTAACCCTCGATAATTGTACGAATCCTGGTAACCCTCGAAAAGTAGCGATCGATTTCGGTAACCCTCGAATGTTTGTGCCGATTTCACAACCCTAGAATGTACAAGCTGATTCGGTAACCCTCGTATTTGTGATATCGGTAACCCTCGAAAGTAGTGTTCGATTTCGGTAACCCTCGAAAAAGCCCGCGAAAGCTCGGAAAACAGCCTGATCGTGAGGAAGATAGGAAAGATACATTTTAAATGGTTTTACTTTATTTATTAGTCCCCAGACCATTCCCAGGTCCCTGTGTTATTACAGTAACTACTATTAATTACCCTTCAAATTGATAGAAACTTTCGAATTTTTTTGCATAGACTTCTATGGTCCGTTTCGTATTTTCGGATTTTCGAATTTTTTGAAAATTCGAAAAATCCGGAAACGGGACCAAAATCATAGTTCGAACATCTCTAATGATTGTAGAATTTTTGCCGAACATCATACATAAAATGGGGGGAGTCACAGTTCCTTCTTCTCTTGTATCATGAGGATTCAACCGTGACATGGAACCACGATGCTAGGTTCCATGAAATAAAACAATTCCAACATCCAAAGTACTGAGCTCCTCTACTCGTCACCTTGCTGGATTGGACAGCCATGTAAGTTGAGGGCTACAGCATGTGCTCCTAATCACGTGTCTGGAGAAATAGCCTACAAAAGTGTGGCAAAGTAGAGTTAAGATAATGGCATGTGTTAATACGGTCACATGTTCAAACAATGGCCACAGCATGGGGCTAAAAAAGTAGTACCAACCTGGTATTGATATGTGGGTAATGCTATGCTTATATGTTGTTTACTTCTCGCTATGATGTGTTCAATCTGTCCGGGTTTCTTTGGAGTACAGTTGATTCTTTCATGTCCTACTTAAAGGCAAAAGGGCAAGACATGAAGGAAAAACTCCTATACGTTGAATCCTATTTACACAGGAAAATATACCTGGATACTAACAAAGTTGAATACCCTGTAGTGCATTGATATAGACGGACAATCGTGAAGTTTCCCATTATCTATGTTGGCACTAGGAGAAGGAACACAGAAGTGGACAAGGCATAAGGAACAGGAACTAATGTATGTTGAATAGTGTCACGATGGCACCTTCCAAATCACATTTGGGTTGTATGTACTGATGACAATTCCCTTGCTTTAAATGTTATATGGGTAGTGAAATGTCTGGTACCCGGTCATTGAGATGTAATTGACGCATGGGGTACATTCTACATAAGACACACTATGTTCAAACGATATGTCTATGTGACCATGTTAAGTCATATCTATGTGTGCCCATGCTTGATACATACCATCCCCATTATCAGGTAATTGTGACAATCCTTAAAAAGTAGCCTGGACCCCATAGCATATCATTTTGATTTTGGACATTTCTATATGTTGTTGTTTACTTACAGCAATGTCAGATTTTGTAATGGTACGGGGGATGTGTACACAGGTGCGTGTTTTATACTTCAACAGGGAACATTGTAAGTGCACTGATGTACCTTTGCAGTACAAAATAATACTAATACATATCAAGTGTAGCTTTCAAGTTTGACATAGTGTCAACATATTCTTACATCTGTTAAGTAGCTATATATGTAGAGAGGATTCTATCATGTGAAAAATGTGATAAACAATCATTACTGTGTTGAAGTTTGGTACGCCGTGTATCACGATTGCTTCCTGATACCGTGTGGGCACCATCTGTGCTACACTTGCTGTGGACATGTGTGCAGTCCATAGTTTCAATGAATGGCATCACTATTTAGTTGACAAATGTTGGTTAAGCAAATGATTAAAAAAGTATAATGCATGTTTACACGAGACTCTGTTTCCATACCTGCAAATCTGGGCAGCATGTAATAATTGTCATGAATGTAGCTTCCTATTACTAATATTCTACTTACCTACCTTATCATTGTGGGTGTTCCGTAGTTGATTCGTTGGTTTAATTAGCCTCCAGAAATTGTGTGTTCATATCCATACACAAACCGTAAGTGTTTACCACACATTGTGGCAGCCCATGCACATCTTTTCAACCACTCAGAACCTCTGACATACCGCCAGTTCATACAATGACAAAAGTCGGACAACCCAATGGCCTATGACGTTGTTGCTCTGCGTGGGGGTGCTGATCCTGATGTAATAACGTTTGTTAGGGTTTGCGGAGTAGGAACATAGTTGTGAGCTATCGTCATCGTTCGTAAGTGTGGAGAGAAGACATTTAAACGGTATGCAACATTTCTTTCTCTAAAGTTTGTAAGAAGAAATATATTAAATGTGATGTAATTGCACATAAAAACTCAAGTCAAATAAAAGTTATATATTCACCAATGCTCACCACATACATGCACCCTTGCTATTGATAGCATGCACCATGCTATAGTCTATTGCGTTTGCAGAGCCTTGCAGCAGACGGAGATGTCACCCTTTATCTCAATGTTGAGGTACAAAAAATGGCCCCTAAAGTAAGACAATTATAACATTCATATTAATGTCACTACTATATATATATATAAGAACGTCTTCATGTGGAAATATATGTACAATGTAAACTTTGTGCCTTATATGTTGTGCAAATGTAGATACACTGCACCAATCATTACGGTCATCACTTACTACATATAAAGGCTCAGTATGTTTTAAACATTTACTACTACAATGTGTTCAATCGGTAAGGCAACGAATACTATCTTCATTTGGCAAATCACACAGTGAACTGGTGGTGTCATGTATGTACCCAAAAGTTTGCTACCAAATTGGGACCTACTGTAAGCACATACTTATATTGTAATACTTCGCAAGTAACATCAATGCATTCGTGCACAATGACAACATTGTGTATGCTTTCACTATGCATTTTAAACATAATCATCAATATCATTTGCACAATTTGTACCTTTCATGGGCATAACTGGTACTCATACATAAGCACAGTGGAACTGTGCCATACTTCTTGTGCACTACTGGTGATACTATGTGGGACATGGATTTTTATGTTATTGACAAATCCATGACTAATGTATGTCCTTATATAGAGTTAGAACATGACCATGTAAATGCATGTAATGATTGCACACATATATTTAATGGCAATGCGTGAGTGTCATCTGACAATGGTATATATCTGCAAACATGCGTATCTGTTTGAGTGTCAAGTAACACGTGTTAATGCACATAGATAAGTGCACTCCATATGTGCTTTGAATTGCTACAACAAACTTCAGACATTTTCTGTTGACCATGGAGTTCACAGGGAGGGCATGGTTACATGATCCAGTATCATTGTAATTTTGTAGCTGTGCATACTGGCATATGTTGTAGAAGCATATACATGTCCCCCACCAAGACATTTGCAAGTACACTGCTTGCCATAAACATACATAAATACACAATTTATGGAGGAGTGATATTAAATTAGAAGAAACAATGTGTCCGCAGTTTGTATATTTGTCATTTTGCCACACTGCAGCTTGATAATGGAACAAATAATATCTGCATCCACAATAGTAGTATGGAACTATAAAATAACTATACCTGCAGTGTATGTATCTGTGTTAAATTACTGTAGTATACACATTGTCATTTTATTTTTCTGCCACCTACTGCCATCATGTTGAAAAAGGTCATGTTTTGTTTTTCTCCATAGTGCATAATGGCTGACAAATTTTTAGTCCAGATTTCCTCCGCTTGTTCATTCCGCAATACAGAGATCCCCACGCCTATGGAAGGTGAAGAGCAAACAATATTCTAAAGCATAGAAGGGCAGATGCCTATGGTAATTAGTGTGAATAGAACTATGCAAAACAGTCAACCCCACAGCCACCGTTGACTTTGTCAAAACAAAAATTGCCAATATCCGTACAGGTGTTATAAAAAGAATACAAAAGGAGATTAACAAGAAAATCTGGAGCGGGAGCAGATGACATTTATGTCCCCAGACTCGGTACTTTGAATTACTTGCTTTTACCATGGACCAGGATGCGCCCAGGACCATCAACATTATCCTGGAAGGAAATCAATTTGGAACCCATGCACAATGCAAAGTGAAAGTTGTTACACTGCAATGGAAAGTACCGTAGTAGAGTGAATCCGTGTGATTTTACAAAACAAGTGTCAACTATCTGGATTGGTGAATGCATCCTGCCATATGACAGGATTATGCACTGCCATGTATGAAGTACTTTGTTTTCATCTTGCTACAACACACTTCATGCTGCCACCAATCATCACCTAATAGTAAATTATCATCAGATTGCACACTGTGGGAACAGTTGCATGTATAAGTGGATGTGCCTGTAAATGTGCCAATGAGCATGTATGTTGTTAGCAGTCATGTTTACACAAAGGCGCATAGGTTGCCTTTGTAATTAGTACAGTTACTATGCTACTAAGGACACAGTTAGGTTGGCATTAACATCACTAACATCAACTAGTGAATATAGAAACTTGCAACGTACATAGTTCTTTATACACACGCATGTTGGCATGGATAATCGTTACTCCATGTAACTGCACTTTTCTGTATTTTTCTCACATGCAGATGAAAGCATCAGTCCCCGATCATATTGGCGCATTGGTTTCATTTTTGCCATTCATAGATTCACACGCCCATTGCAAACACTTATTGCCAATCAATGGGAATATGCTGAGGGTCATGGGACACAGACAATTAAGTGACAAATACACACCTGCAGCTGCTTCTGCAGGGTCAGACAGACTGTACCTAAGCTGTCCAAATATAGCCGCAGGATTGGGATAGCACACATATCACCTGCAAGAAGCAGCTCACAACTGGAGAAGCAGTATTGGTGTGTTCATTTTCCTCTAAACTCTCATTCACATGCAGGGGGGAATTAAACGTTCAAAATCAAGCCAAATAATATATTACAAGTAGTAGACGTGAAATAGCACATTTGACGTTTTCTTACACTAACATGACAATAAATCCTCAATATATATATGTGAATTATTATCACTGGGAGAAGTCTGCTGCAATTGATGTAAATCAATTGTCACGTGTTCAAATGTCAAGTGCAAGAGTGAATGCACCCTGTTTGGTAGGAGAAAACTAATGCTGTTTTTTTTCTTTTAGAGCTTGCCCACAACATCTGGTCCATGTTTGAGCAACCAGCAACTGGCCAGTGAAAGTACATGATGATCCACTATTTGCATGCCATGCCACAGCCCACACCAACACTTAGTAACACCCAGACCCAACCTGAGCTATCACAAACACAACACAACCTAAACCAGCCATAGTGGCCCCATCTCAAGGCAGCCATGATCAGCCAACCCACCTTCAACACACTTCACTTCCACCTAGGTGCCGTGATAAGGGCACGCCAAATTCTGCCGCAATGTTTGGACTATGCAGCCACGGTCCTCACGTGGGGAGAGGATGATATTGATGCAATAGCTGCAGAAGTGGCACATAAAATCTGTCGCATGGATGGTCATCAACGCTACCTATGTGAACCATTGATAACGGAGCTGTTAAACAGCGGTTCTCCAGGGAAAAGATCACTCCCAACACCCAACTAGCCTATGAAACAGCTGGTAATTATCAGCCACAGTGGAAACCCCCTACCCATCTCCCAAATGTAGCGCCGCTTCACCCTACTCAAAATACCCAGTACCAACCAACCACTATCTATGCTATGCTAGACCCAGTATTCCAGGAGCATGGTGAATAATATACCAATTTATAAAAATACTAATGCTGGCAGATGATTAAGACGCCCTTTACGCTTACCCTGTCCCTGTAAAGATTACCTTTTTCTGTTTCTTGACTTAGATGGGAACAGCCATACAGCATGAACATTGTACAAATGTTTGAACGTGAAAGGAATGTTTGCAGAAGTGTGGTTTTATATGTTTTCATATATTAAATTATAAGTAGAAAGAAAATGGTTGCACCTTCAATTCTTTGTGAACAATACAAATTACACACGTGTTGTGAAATACATTTTTTTTCAAATCATAACCATCTGCCAGTCAACTTTCCCCACCCCATTAAGGTATTCCACATATTTCTCTCTAATAATTTTAGCCTCATGGTGGGGTTATGCTGCGTGCTCCTTTGCAAACTGGATCAGGGGTAAGGTCATTGCGCCATTGGCCAGGAACACTGTTCCAGTCTGAATGTTTCCTGATCATCATGCTTGCAGGAGCATATCCATTCAGATTGTTGCGCCTTAAATAGTTGGAAGAATCAGCATGCGACAACCACAATGTCAACTTTTTCTGGGCTTTAAATTTATAGCCGTATGGAAGATCCTAAAGCGACTGGCCATAATTCCAAACGCATTCTCAACATAAGCCTTGCTCGAGACGCCTGTAATTAAAGATTTTTCTCTGTAATTTAGGGTTTTCTGCGGGGAAAGGTTTAGAAGATGGGGTGGAGGCTGAAAGCCTGTCTGCTATGAATACAACATTTAACCCTTCTTTGGTAACACTGGTGTTTGGTAATATAGCTTGTTGCCTTGCAAGCAACTGTTGATGGTGGTTTCATCGATGACTCCTGTCCGAAATGCGTCCATTCTTCCCAACATCTACCATTATGAACTAGTACTAGCATTCACAATAGCTAGTAGAATAATGCTGAAAAAGCCTTTATAGTTAAAAAAATATGACCCCGAATTGGGTGGAGGGTTTATTATTATGTTTGACATATATGGCACACCACAATTGGGGGAATTCCAATAGTCCAAAAATTGCTGTCCTATTGTGGTCCATTCCTGCGGAGTAGTAAGTAGTAGGGAACTGTAAGAAACAAAAGGTACTTAATTACTAGCCCAATACAATGGCAAAGCTATGTTAATTATGTAACACATTGTAACAGAGGAATGTTTGCTGTAACATGCATGTGGAACAATGTACACACCATGTAAGGCACTGAGTTCTTGCCATCCATGTAAACATGAACATGGAACAATAGTTAGTATGGTTCATTCTACAATTACATAAAATTCATAGTGATATGTCTATTAATCAATCCTAGTGTTCAGAAACAAAACATTTAAGCTACCATCATTAAGGGATGTACACCCACCAAAACTATAATCACCCCCACTACTGGCCCCACCTGTAGGAGTTTTACCTTACTCAATCCCTTACTGTCTGTTCTCACTGTATGGGTCCTTTACTGTCTGTTCTCACTGTATGGGACCATTACTGTCTGTTCTCACTGTATGGGACCTTTACTGTCCATTCTCACTGTATGGGTCCTATACTGTCTGTTCTCACTGTATGGGTCCTTTACTGTCTGTTCTCACTGTCTGGGACCATTACTGTCTGTTCTCACTGTATGGGACCATTATTGTCTGTTCTCACTGTATGGAACCTTTACTGTCTGTTCTAACTGTATGGGTCCTTTACAGTCTGTTCTCACTGTATGGGTCCTTTACTGTCTGTTCTCACTGTATGGGACCTTTACTGTCTGTTTTCACTGTATGGGTCCTTTACTGCCTGTTCTCACTATATGGGTCCTTTACTGTCTGTTCTCACTGTATGGAACCTTTACTGTCTGTTCTCACTGTATGAGACCCTGCACTGTATGTCTTCATCGTAGGGGACATTTACTGTCTGTTCTCACTGTATGGGTCCTTTACTGTCTGTTCTCACTGTCTGGGACCATTACTGTCTGTTCTCACTGTCTGGGACCATTATTGTCTCTTTTCACTGTATGGAACCTTTACTGTCTTCTCACTGTATGGAACCTTTACCGTCCGTTCTCGCTGTATGGGATCTTTACTGTCTGTTCTCACTGTATGGGACCTTTACTGTCTGTTCTAACTGTATGGGACCTTTACTGTCTGTTCTCACTGTATAGAACCTTTACTGTCTGTTCTCACTATATGGGACCTTTACTGTCTGTTCTCACTGTATGGCACCTTTAGTGTCTGTTCTCACTGTATGGAACCTTTACTGTCTGTTCTCACTGTATGGGACCTTTACTGTCTGTTCTCACTGTATGGTCTGTTCTCACTGTATGGGACCTTTACTGTCTGTTCTCACTGTATGGGACCTTTACTGTCTGTTCTCACTGTATGGAACCTTTACTGTCTTTTCTCACTATATGGGACCTTTACTGTCTGTTCTCACTGTATGGGACCTTTACTGTTCGTTTGGGACCATTACCATCTGTTCTCACTGTATGGGTCCTTTAATCTCTGTACTCACTTTATGGGTCATTTACTGCCTGTTCTCACTGTATGGGACCTTTACTGTCTGTTCTCCCAACACACCCCCCATAAATGTCACTGCTCCCGCTCCGATTTCTTTGAATCTGAACCTTTTTGTATTCTTTTTTATACACTGTACGGATATTGGCAATTTTTGTTTTGACAAAGTCAACGGTGGCGTGTGGGTTGACTGTTTTGCATAGTTCTACCAATTTAACCATAGGCATCTGCCCTTCTATGCTTATTAGAATTTGTTTGCTCTCACCTTCCATAGGGTGGGGGATCTCTGTATTGCTGAATGAACAAGCGGAGGAAATCGGACTAAAAATTTGTCAGCCATTATGCACTATGAGGAAAAACAAAACATGACCTTTTTCAACATGATGGCATGAGTAGTGGCAGAAAAATAAAATGAACAATGTGTAATACTACAGTAATTTAACACAGATACATACACTGCAGGTATAGTTATTTATAGTTCCATACCTACTATTTGGGATGCAGATATTATTTGTTCCATATTCAAGCTGCAGTGTGGCAAAATGACAAATACACACTGCGGACACATTGTTTCTTCTAAATTAATATCACTCCTCCATAAATTGTGTATTTATGTATGTTTATGAAGCAGTGTACTTGCAAATGTCTTGGTGGGGGACAGTGTATATGCTTGTACTAACGTATGCCAGTAGCACAGCTACTCAAATTACAATGATACTGGATCATGTAACCATCTCCTCCTGTGAACTCCATGTCAACAGAAAATGTCTGAAGTTTGTTGTAGCAATTCAAAGCCACATAGGAGTGCACTTATCTATGTGCATTAAACACGTGTACTTGACACTAATACAGATACGCATGTTTGCAGATATATAGCCATTGTAGATGACACTAAACAGCATTGCCATTAAATATATGTGTGCAATCTTACATGCATTTACATGGTCATGTTCTAACTCTATTATAAGGACATACATTAGTCATGGATTGTCAATAACATAAAAATCCATGTCCCACATAGTATCACCAGTAAGTGCACAAGAAGTATGGCACAGTTCACTGTGCTTATGTATGAGTACCATTATGCCATGAAAGGTACAAATTGTGCAATGATATTGAGATGTATGTTTAAAATGCATAGTGAAAGCATCACACAATGTTGTCATTGTGCACGAATGCATTGATGTTACTTGCGAAGTTTACAATATAAGTATGTGCTTACAGTAGGTCCCAATTTGGTAGCAAACTTGGGTACATACATGACACCCCAGTTCACGTGTGTGAATTTGCCAAATGAAGATATGTATTCTGTGCCTTACCGATTGAACACATTTGTAGTAGTAAATGTTTAAAACATACTGAGCCTTTAATTAGTAATAGTGATGACCGTAATGATTGGTGCAGGTATCTACATTTGCACAACATATAAGGCACAAAGTTTACATTGTACATATATTCCACATGAAGTACGTTCTTTATATATATAATATATAGTAGTGACATTAATATGAATGTTATAATTGTCTTATTTTAGGGGCCATTTTGTGTACCTCAACATTGAGATAAAGGGTGACATCTACGTCTGCTGCAAGGAGCTGCAAACGCAATAGACTATAGCATGGTGCATGCTATCAATAGCAAGGGTGCATGTATGTGGTGAGCATTGGTGAATATAAATTTATTTGACTTGAGTATTATGTGCAATTACATCAACATTTAATATATTTCTTCACAAACTTTAGAGAAAGAATGTTGCATACCGTTTAAATGTCTTCTCCACACTTACGAACGAATGACGATAGCTCACAACTATGTTCCTACTCCGACACCCTAACAAACGTTATTACATCAGGATCAGCACGCCCCCGCCAGAGCAACAACGTCATAGGCCATTGGGTTGTCGACATTTTGTCAGTGTATGAACATGAGCGGTATGTCAGAGTGTCTGGTGGTTGAAAAGATGTGATGGGCTGCCACAATGTGGTGTAAACACTTACGGTGTGTATGGATATAACAGCACAATTTCTGGAGGCTAATTAAACCAACGAATCAACTACGGAACACAGCACAATGAATAAGGTAGGTAAAGTAGAATATTAGTAATGGAAGCTACATTCATGACAAATTATTACATGCTGCCCAGATTTGAGTATGGGAAACAGAGTCTCGTGTAAACATGAATTATACTTTTTTAATCAGTTGCTTAACCATACATTTGTCAACTAAATAGTGTGCCATTCATTGAAACTATGGACTGCACACATGTCCACCAAGGTGTAGCACAGATGGTGCGACCACACGGTATCAGGAAGCAATCGTGATACACGGCGTAACAAAACTTCAACACAGTAATGATGTTATCACATTTTTCACATGATAGAATCCTCTATATATATAGCTTACTTAACAAGATTAGAATATGTTGACACTATGTCAAACTTGAAAGCTACACTTGATATGTATTAGTATTATTTTGTACTGCAAGGTACATCCAGTGAGCTTAAAATGTTCCTGTTGAAGTATAAAACACGCACCTGTGTACACATCCCCCGTACCATTACAAAATCTGACATTGCTGTAAGTAAACACAACATATAGTAAATGTCCAAAATCAATATGAGATGCTATGGGGTCCAGGCTACTTTTTAGGATTGTCACAATTACGCTGATAATGGGGATGGTATGTATCAGCATGGGCAGCACATAGATTGATACTTAACATGGTCACATAGACATTATCGTTTTGAACATAGTGTGTCGTAGTAGAATGTACCCCATGCGGTCAATTAAGACTCAATGACCGGGTACCAGACATTCAACTACCCATAAACATTTAAAGGCAAGGGAATTGTCATCAGTACATACAACCCAATGTGATTTGGAAGGTGCCATCGTGACACTATTCAACATACATTATGTCCTGTTCCTTATGCCTGTCCACTTCTGTGTCCTTCTCCTAGTGCCAACATAGATAATGGGAACATTTCACGATTGTCCGTCCTATATCAATGCCACTACAGGGGTATTTACTTTGTTTAGTATCCAGGTATATTTCCTGTGTAAATAGGATTCAACGTATATGGAGTTTTTCTTCATCGTTGCCCTTTTGTTCTTTAAGTAGGATGAAAGAGATAACTGTACTCCAAAGAAACACGGACAGATTGAACACATCATATGGCAGAGAAGTAAACAACATATCAGCATAGCAGCATTCCACCATATCAATACCAGGTTGGTACTACTTTTTTTAGACCCCATGCTGTGGCCATTTGTTTGAACATGTGACCAGTATTACAATGCCATTTACTTAACTCTACTTTGCCACACTGTTGTAGGCTATCTCCAGACACGTGATTAGGAGCACATGCTGTTAGCCCTCAACTTACATGGCTGTCCAATCCAAGCAAGGTGACGAGTAGAGGAGCCTCAGTACTTTGGATGTTGGAATGTTTATTTCATGGAGAAACCTAGCATACGTGGTTTTGTCATGTCACAGGTTGAATCCTCATGATACAAGAGAGAAGGAACTGTGACTCCCCCCCATGTTTGATGTTATGATTTCGGCAAAATTCTACTAATCATTAGAGAGTTCGAAACTGATGAGTTTGGTCCCGTTTCGGATTTTCGAATTTTCAAAAAATTCGAAAATCCGAAAATACGAAAACGGACCCATAGAAGTCTATGGCAGAAAAAATTCGAAAGTTTCTATCAATTTGAAGGGTAATAGAATAGTAGGTTACTGTAATAACCAGGGACCTGGGGAATGGTCTGGGGACTAATAAATATAAGTAAAATCATTTAAATGTATCTTTCCTCACGATCAGGCTGTTTTTCGCAGCTTTCGGGGCTATTTTCTGAGGGTTACCGAAATCGAACACTACTTTCGAGGGTTACCGATATCACAAATACGAGGGTTACCGAATCAGCTTGTACATTCGAGGGTTGGTGAAATCGGCACAAACATTCGAGGGTTACCGAAATCGATCGCTACTTTTGAGGGTTACCAGGATTCGTACAATTATCGAGGGTTACCGAAATCGATCCCACCTACAATACAAGTTTTTCGAGGGTTACCGAAAACGGCGATAAAAAATCGAAAACTCGGAAAATTCGAGTTTCGAAAAATCCGGGAGTTCCGAAAGTTTCGTCGGGACTTCAAGACCGCCGGATTCGATTCGAAACTGGGTTCTATCAAAACCAAAGTACATCTCTACTAATCATCACCCAAGTCCGCCTGTCCTGTATACATATAAGAGAAAGAGAGACACAGTTCAAAAAAGCTTTGCATGAACAGTGATCTATTAATTAGCTGGTCATACATAAGGCTACTCCTCTAGTATTAATCTTGCTTAGATACTGAAAAAGTACACGTTTAAAGCACCGTATGATTTGTATCACCTTTAACTCTGTTATTGCCACATTTGGCCTGTAAATAGTGTGGCAAATATATATGGACTTATAACAATATGTCGAAGTGTTAGCAGGAAAGATGTCTGTTACAAGTAATTGCTATTCTTGTGCGGATGAAATCCCTTAATCCAACTGGTTTGATAGTCCATATCTGGTTGTTTACAAATTGCAATGTTGCTAACAGTTTTTTATTTTTTGCTAACCATGACCCTTGCAGTAAGTAAGTAAACATGTCATTACATGCGTACATTAGTCTAGTTGCTAGCACCAATCAATACCAATAATGACAATTGGACATAGTGATGTAGAAAGTAGACACACATCTAGATGACTCTTGCCACACTGTGTTAATTACATAGTGTTAGGTGCATGGTTGTAAATTGTGTCATATCTCATTGGCCATTTTTCTAACAGTTTGTTGTGATGTGTTATATGTAGCACAGAACCGTTTGCCTGGGGAATTTTCTATCAATACGCGTATAATGATGGCAAGTATACCAAGCATGTTTTAATGATTCAGTGTACAAGACATGTTAGCATTTTTTAAAAGGTCAGTCTTACATACCCAGCTTCAGGGGTGTCTCTAGGATTTTGCCACCTGAGCCAAACCCTGATTGCCGTGGTGCAAAGTGGGCGTGGCTTGTGTGTGGGCGTGGCTTTGTCGGGGGAGTGCGGCTAGCCATTTTGTCATTTTAAACTTGGCACCATTTATTTGTACAGTTTTTTAATAGACAATTAATTCACACCATATAACAAAAAAAATAAAAAAAATAAAAGGCTTTTAAAATTTTTGAAAACAAAATGACAGTCCAGACTTACAGGGAGTAGAAAACTGTAATAAGAGTGCAAGAAAGCAATTAAATAGCTAAAATAAGAAAATGAAATACGGATTGCCGAACAAAGCAAGTCCACCCCAAGATGTTTTTTAAGTATATTAATGGTAAAAAATGAGGACTGAGAATGTGGGACCATTAAATAATGGAGCTGAGGTGGTTGAGAGGATGCCGAAAAGGCTAATCTGCTAAACCATTTTTTTACATCGGTTTTTACTGTGAGAATCCTTGCAGTAGGGATTGTATAATATGCAGGAGAAATGAAGAGTATTCACATTGGCTAAAAGAGGATATGGTACGGAAACAATTAGACAAGTTAATATCAATAAAGCCCCAGGACCAGATGGATTGCATCCTCGATTTTAAAAAGGCTTAGTTCAGTTCTATCTAGACCCACTATTTCTTATCTTTTCAGATTCGCTTTGGTCTGGGGATGTGCCGCTGGATTGGAAAAAAAAGCCAATGTAATACCAATATCAAAAAGGTAGTCGTTCACAGCATTGAAACTAGACCTGTTAGCCTAACATCATGGTAGGGAAGGTGATGGAAACTTTTTTTAGGGATCATATTCCTTGACTTTGTCTCCAGAGATCATCTTATTAGTAGTAGTCAGCATGGATTTATGAGAAATAGATATGCCAGACAAATGTAATTGGTTTTTATGAAGAGAGAGTAAGAAGTTAGATTCAGGCACAGCAGTGGATGTGGTATATTTTGGATTTGCAAAAGCCTTTGATACTGTGCCACATAGGCGACTAATGTATAAAACTGAGGACTGTGGCCTTGAAGAAAATATTTTGTTCATGGATAAGAATTGGTTATTGATCGCAAGTGGTGGTATGGAGCTACATCTATGTGGGCTAAAGTTATAAGCGGAGTGCCTCAGGGTTCTGTACTGGGGCCGCTTTGTTTAATCTGTTTATAAATGACTTAGAAGGGCATTGAGAGCAAGGTCTCTGTGTTTGCTGATGACACTAAACTATGCAGAGCTTTGGAAACTTCCAATGATGTCAAGTGCTGCAAGCAGACTAGATAGATTATCAAAATGGGCAGCAGAAATGGCAGATGAGATTCTGTTGATAAATGTAGGTGATGCATTTGGGATTTAATTCCCTGTGCCACCTACACCATAAATATCTGTGTTAAGTGCATCTGTAATGGAAAAAGATTTGGGGGCTTCTGGTAGATAACAGACTTAGCTATAGCAAACAAGCCAGGTGCAACGGCTAGAGCTAGCAAGATATTGTCTTGCATAAAAAGGGGAATAGATTCAAGAGAGAAAATTATTCTCCTCTTTACAAGCACTGGTAAGGCCTCATTTGGATAAGCGGTTCAGTTTTGGAATTCCATATACAAAAGGGATATCTTGGAAATTGAGGCAGTTCAGAGAAGGGCAACTAAAATAATAAGGGGAATGGAGGAGCATGATATGCAGGCAGATAAGACAAATTAGGGCTTTTACATTGGAGAAGCAACGTTTGCGTGGGGACTGATAACCTTATACAAATATATTAATGGCCCATAATTAACTCTCTGGTGCATTGTTTACTAATAGGTATATCAGAGGACTCATGGACATCCTTTAGATTGGAGAAAAGAAGTTTCATCTTCAGGTTAGGAAAGGTTTCTTTACAGTGAGAATGGTGAAACTATGGAACTAACTTCCAGAGATGTGGTGGTAATGGCAAGTTCATTGAATAGCTTTAAAAAAGGCCTGGATAAGTTTCTAAAACTAAAAAATATTGAGAATACTGGTATTAATGCATATAGATCTGGTTGATCCAGGGGTACTTTCCGATTGCCATTTGGAGTCAGGAAGGAATTTCCCCCCCTTTTTAGCTGTTTTTTTTTGCCTTCCTCTGGATCAACTGTAGGTAGGGTTAAAAAAAAAAGGGTGAATAGGTTGGACTTGATGGACGATATGTCTTTATTCAACCTTAATTCTATGTTACTATGTTACTAATTTTGCCCAAAGAACTGCCACCACGTCAAGGTTCCTTTTATAGGGAGCAGGTATCAAAGTGAGGAGCACACTACTGCAAGTGAAAATTTCTTTAATAGTGCAAAAACAACAAACTACAACGTTTCGGGACTTTGCGTCCTTCTCAGGTAAACTGGTATCAAGTGTTGCACCAACTATTACCCTTGGGCTCCACCCACATGCCATGTGGCTAGTTGATTGATGCCCCTGGTTCAAAGTGAGGCTTCCATATAATACAAAGTGCCAATAGTGCTATTCATACAATACAAAGTGCCATATATTAAAAAGTGACAGTGCATCAATCATGTCAATCTACGTGGACATATCGATTAAAAGTATACATGTAACAAGCATAAAAATATCTAAATCTTGTTGCAAAGGAAAATCCTCCAATATAAAGTGCCTGTATATAAAGTGTATCAATCTGACCATGTGAAAGTAAAGATAGTGTTACATATAATTAAAAACTTATTCATTTCCAGAATAAACATAAAGTAAGTATGGTTACTTATGTTTATTCTGGAATATGAATAAGTTTTTAATTATATGTAACCTATCTTTTACTTTCACATGGTCAGATTGATACACTTTATATACAGGCACTTTATATTGGAGGATTTTCCTTTGCAACAAGATTTTAGATATTTTATGCTTGTTACAGTATACTTTTAATCGATATAGGTCCACGTAGATTGACATGATTGATGCACTGTCACTTTATTAATATTGGCACTTTGTACTGTATGAATAGCACTATTGGCACTTTGTATTATAGGATAGCCTCACTTTGGAACCCAGGGGCATCAATCAACTAGCCACATGGCATGTGGTTGGAGCCCAAGGGTATATAGTTGTGTGCAACACTTGATACCATATACCTGAGAGGGACGCAAAGTCCCGAAACGTTGTAGTTTTCTTGTTTTTGCACTATTAAAAAATTTTCACTTGCAGTAGTGTGCTCCTCTACTTGATACCTTGCTTGGATATGG
Source organism: Hymenochirus boettgeri (assembly GCA_019447015.1). Lineage (NCBI taxonomy): Eukaryota > Metazoa > Chordata > Amphibia > Anura > Pipidae > Hymenochirus > Hymenochirus boettgeri. The sequence goes on from JAACNH010000766.1 coordinate 54,406, forward strand.
AGCCTGAAAGTAGGGGCTGAGAGGATTGCACCTACCTATTTGTCTGGCTAAACCAGCCAACAGCAGTGTGCCTAAGTACACTTGAGAATTTGGAAAGCATTTACTATATCCTTTTAATGGGCCCTAACAACCTAACTAGTAACCTAGCTTAACTAACAAACTATCTAAAGCTAATTTAAACATATGAAATGCCCTTTAACAATATCTAACACATGTACAGTGAGAACAGACAGTAAAGGTCCCATACAGTAAGACCAGACCGTAAAGGTCCCTACAGGAGAAAGACAGTAAAGGTCCCAACAGTGAGAACAGACATAAAGGTCCCATACAATGAGAGCAGACAGTAAAGGTCCCATACAGTGAGAACAGACAGTAAAGGTCCCATACAGTGAGAACAGACCGTAAAGGTCCATACAGTGAGAACCGACAGTAAAGAGTCCCATACAGTGAGAACAGACAGTAAAGGTCCCATACAGTGAGAACAGACAGTAAGGCCATCATGAGAACAGACAGTAAAGGTCCCATACAGTGAGAACAGACAGTAAAGGTCCCATACAGTGAGAACAGGCAGTAAATGACCATAAAGTGAGTACAGAGATTAAAGGACCCATACAGTGAGACAGATGGATGGTCCCAACGAACAGAAAGGTCCCATACAGTGAGAACAGACAGTAAAGGTCCATATAGTGAGAAAAGACAGTAAAGGTTCCATACAGTGAGAACAGACAGTAAAGGTCCATACAGTGAGAACAGACAGTAAAGGTCCATACAGTGAGAACAGAAACAGTAAAGGTCCATACAGTGAGAACAGACACTAAAGGTGCCATCAGTGAGAACAGACAGTAAAGGTCCCATATAGTGAGAACAGACAGTAAAGGTTCTATACAGTGAGAACAGACAGTAAAGGTCCCATACAGTTAGAACAGACAGTAAAGGTCCCATACAGTGAGAACAGACAGTAAAGATCCCATACAGCGAGAACGGACGGTAAAGGTTCCATACAGTGAGAAGACAGTAAAGGTTCCATACAGTGAAAAGAGACAATAATGGTCCCAGACAGTGAGAACAGACAGTAATGGTCCCAGACAGTGAGAACAGACAGTAAAGGACCCATACAGTGAGAACAGACAGTAAAGGACCCATACAGTGAGAACAGACAGTAAAGGACCCATACGGTGAGAACAGACAGTAAAGGACCCATACGGTGAGAACAGACAGTAAAGGTCCCATACAGTGAGAACAGACAGTAAAGGACCCATACAGTGAGAACAGACAGTAAAGGACCCATACGGTGAGAACGGACAGTAATGGTCCCATACAGTGAGAACAGACAGTAAAGGACCATACAGTGAGAACAGACAGTAATGGTCCCATACAGTGAGAACAGACAGTAAAGGACCCATACGTGAGAAGGACAGTAATGGTCCCATACAGTGAGAACAGACAGTAAAGGACCCATACAGTGAGAACAGACAGTAATGGTCCCATACAGTGAGAACAGACAGTAAAGGTTCCATACAGTGAGAATGGACAGTAAAGGACCCATACAGTGAGAACGGACGGTAAAGGTCCCATACAGTGAGAACGGATGTGTAAGGTCCCATACAGTGAGAACAGAAAGTAAAGGACCCATACAGTGAGAACAGACAGTAAAGGTCCCATACAGTGGAGAACGAACAGTAAAGGTCCCATACAGTGAGAACAGATGGTAAAGGACCCATACGTGAGAACAGACGGTAAAGGACCCATACAGTTAGAACAGACAGTAAAGGTCCCATACAGTGAGAACGGACAGTAAAGGTTCCATACAGTGAGAACAGACAGTAATGGTTCCATACAGTGAGAACAGACAGTAATGGTTCCATACATTGAGAACGGACAGTAAAGTTCCCATACAGTAAGAACAGATGGTAAGATCCCATACAGTGAGAATGGACAGTAAAGGACCATACAGTGAGAATGGACGGTAAGGTCCCATACAGAGAACAACAGTAAAGGACCATACAGTGAGAACAGACAGTAAAGGACCCATACTGTAAGAACGGACGGTAAAGGTCCCATACAGTGAGACAGACAGTAAAGGACCATATAGTGGAACAGACAGTAAAGGACCCATACAGTGAGAACGGACAGTAACGGTTCCATACAGTGATAAGGACAGTATGGTCCCATCACAGTGAGAACAGACAGTAAAGGTTCCATACAGTGAGAACAGACAGTAAAGGACCCATACAGTGAGAACAGACAGTAAAGGTCCCATACAGTGAGAACGGACGGTAAAGGTCCATACAGTGAGAAACAGACAGTAAAGGTCCCATACAGTGAGAAGGACGGTGGACGGTCCCATACAGTTAGAACAGATGGGTAAAGGACCCATACAGTGAGAACAGACGTAAAGGACCCATACAGTTAGAACAGACAGTAAAGGTCCCATACACGTGAGAACGGACAGTAAAGGTTCCATACAGTGAGAACAGACAGTAAAGGTCCCATACAGTGAGAACAGACAGTTGCTGTCTCACTGTTATGGATTCTGTCTCACTGTATGGAAACCTTGTTACTGTCTGTCTCACGGTATGGGACCATTTTACTGTCTGTTATTTCACTGTATGGAACCGTTACTGTCCTTCTTACTGTATGGGTCCTTTACTGTCTGTTCTCACTGTATGGGTCCTTTACTGTCTGTCTCACGTATGGGTCCTACTGTCTGTTCTCACTGTATGGGACTTACCGTCCGTTCTTACAGTATGGGTCCTTTACTGTGTCTGTTTCTCACTGTATGGGTCCTTACTGTCTGTTCTCACGTATGGGACCTTACGTCCGTTCTCACTGTATGGGTCCTTACTGTCCGTTCTCTGTATGGAACTCTGTACGGTCTGTTCTCACTGTATGGACCATTACTGTCTGTTCTCACTGTATGGGTCCTTTACTGTCTTGTTCTCACTGTATGGGACCATTACTGTCTGTTCTCACGTATGGGACCTTACTGTCCATTCTCACTGTATGGGTCCATACTGTCTGTCTCCATGTAGGGTCCTTATGTCTGTTCTCACTGTCTGGGACCATTACTGTCTGTCTCACGTATGCCATTATGTCTGTTCTCACTGTATGGAACCTTAGTCTGTTCTCAATGTATGGGGATCTTTACTGTTGTTCTCACTGTATGAGACCTTTACTGTCTGTTCTAACTGTATGGGACCTTTACTGTCGTTCTCACTGTATAGAACCTTTACTGTCGTTCTCACTATATGGGACCTTTACTGTCTGTCTCACGTATGGCACCTTTAGGGTCTGTTCTCACTGGATGGAACCTTTACTGTCGTTCTCAACTGTATGGGACCTTTACTGTCTGTTCTCACTTATGGAAACCTTTACTGTCCGTTCTCACGGTAGGGACCTTACTGTCTGTTCTAACTGTATGGGTCTTACCGTCTGTTCTCACTGTATGGGTCCTTTACCATCTGTTCTCACTGTATGGGACCGTCACCGTCCGTTTCACTGTATGGGACCTTTACTGTCTGTTCTCACTGTATGGGACTTTACCGTCCTGTTCTCACTGTATGGGACCTTTACTGTCTGTTCTCACTGTATGGGTCCTTTACTGTCTGTTCTCACTGTATGGACTTACGTCGTTCTCACTGGATGGGACCATACTGTCATATTATCAGTATGGAACCGTTACTGTCCGTTCTCACTGTTGGGTCCTTTACTGTCGTTCTCACTATAGGGTCCTTACTGTCTGTCCAATGTATGGACCTTTACGTCCGTTCTTACAGTATGGGTCCTTTAATGTCGTTCTCACTGTATGGGTCCTTTATGTCTGTTCTCACTGTATGGGACCTACTCGTCCATTCTCACTGTAGGGTCCTTTACTGTCCATTCTCACTGTATGGGATCTTTACCATCTGTTCTACTGTATGGGAACTTTACTGTCCGTTCTCAATGTATGGAACCATTACTGTCTGTTCTCACTGTATGGAACCATTACTGTCTGTTCTCAATGTATGGAACCTTTACTGTCCGTTCTCACTGTATGGGACCTTTACTGTCTGTTCTAACTGTATGGGTCCTTTACCGTCTGTTCTCACTGTATGGGTCCTTTACCATCTGTTCTCACTGTATGGGACCTTTAATGTCGTCTCACTGTATGGGACCTTACGTCTGTTCTCAATGTATGGGTCCTTAATTCTGTTCTCACTGTATGGGGACCTTACCATCCGTTCTCACTGTATGGGACCTTTACCGTCCGTTCTCACTGTATGGGTCCTTTCTGTCCATTCTCACTGTATGGAACCTTTACTGTCTGTTCTACTGTATGGGACCATTACTGTCTGTTCTCAACTGTATGGGTCCTTACTGTTGTTCTCACTGTATGGGACCATTACGTCCGTTCTCACTGTATGGGTCCTTTACTGTCTGTTCTCAGTATGGACCATATGTCGTTCTCACTGTATGGGTCCTTTACTGTGTTTCTCACTGTATGGGACCTTACTGTCCGTTCTCACGTATGGGTCCTTTACTGTCTGTTCTCACTGTATGGGTCCTTTACTGTCTGTTCTCACGTATGGGACATTTACTGTCTGTTCTCACCGTATGGGTCCTTACTGTCTGTTCTCACCGTATGGGTCCTTACTGTCTGTTCTCACGTATGGGTCCTTTACTGTCTGTTCTCACTGTATGGGTCTCTTTACATGCTGTTCTCACTGTCTGGGACCATTACTGTCTGTTCTCACTGTCTGGGACCATTATTGTCTCTTTCACGTATGGAACCTTTACTGTCTCTCATGTATGGAACCTTTACCGTCCGTTCTCGCTGTATGGGATCTTTACTGTCTGTTCTCACTGTATGGGACCTTTACTGTCTGTTCTAACTGTATGGGACCTTACTGTCTGTTCTCACGTAAGACCTTACTGTGTTTCACTATATGGACCTACTGTCTGTTCTCATGGTATGGCACCTTTAGTGTCTGTTCTCATGTATGGAACCTTTACTGCTGTTCTCATGTATGGGACCTTTACTGTCTGTTCTCACTGTATGGGACCTTACTGTCTGTTCTCAATGTATGGAACCTTTACTGTCTTTCTCACTATATGGGACCTTTACTGTTGTTCTCACTGTATGGGACCTTTACTGTTCGGTTGGGACCATTACCATCTGTTCTCACTGTATGGGCCTTTATCTTTGTACTCACTTTATGGGTCATTTACTGACTGTTCTCACTGTCTATGGGGACCTTTACTGTCTGTTCTCACTGTATGGGACCTTTACTGTCGTTCTCACTGTATGGGACCTTACTTGTGTCTGTTCTCACTGTATGGGACCTTTACTGCGGTTCTCACTGTATAGGACCTACGGTCTGTTCTCACTGTATGGGACCTTTACTGTATGTTCTCATGTATGGGACCTTTACTGTCTGCTCTCATGTATGGGACCTTTAATGGCTTGTTTCACGTATGGGACCTTTACTGTCTGTTCTCACTGTATGGGACCTTTACTGTCTGGTCTTACTGTATGGGACCTTTATGTCTGTTCTCACTGTACATTGTGTTAGATATTGTTAAAGGGCATTTCATATGGTTTAAATTAGCTTAGAGTTTGTAGTTATAGGTTAGCATAGTAGTAGGATTAGGTTAGTTAGGGCCCTATTAAAAGGATTATAGTAAATGCTTTCCAAAAGTCTCAAGTGTACTAGCACACTGCTGTTGGCTGGTTAGCCAGACAATAGGTAGGTGCAAATCCCTTCGCCCCCTACTTTCAGGGCTCCATATCCAAGCAAGGTATCAAAGTAGAGGAGCACACTACTGCAAGTGAAAATTTCTTTAATAGTGCAAAAACAAGAAAACTACAACGTTCGGGACTTTGCGTCCCTTCTAGGTATAACTGGTATCAAGTGTTGCACACAACTATAACCCTGGGCTCCAACACATGCCATGTGGCTAGTTGATTGATGCCCGGGTTCAAAGTGAGGTATCCATATTATACAAAGTGCCAATAGTGCTATTCATACAACAAAGTGCCATATATTAATAAAGTGACAGTGCATCAATCATGTCAATCTACGTGGACCTAATCGATTAAAAGTATACATGTAACAAGCATAAAAAATATCTAAAATCTTGTTGCAAAGGAAAACCTCCAATATAAAGTGCTGTATATAAAGTGTATCAATCTGACCATGTGAAAGTAAAAGATAGTGTTACATATAATTAAAAACTTATTCATATTCCAGAATAAACATAAGTAACCATTACTTACTTATGTTTATTCTGGAATATGAATAAGTTTTTAATTATATGTAACACTATCTTTTACTTTCACATGGTCAGATTGATACACTTTATATACAGGCACTTTATATTGGAGGATTTTCCTTTGCAACAAGATTTTAGATATTTTTTATGCTTGTTACATGTATACTTTTAATCGATATAGGTCCACGTAGATTGACATGATTGATGCACTGTCACTTTATTAATATATGGCACTTTGTACTGTATGAATAGCACTATTGGCACTTTGTATTATATGGATAGCCTCACTTTGGAACCCAGGGGCATCAATCAACTAGCCACATGGCATGTGGGTGGAGCCCAAGGGTATATAGTTGTGTGCAACACTTGATACCAGTTATACCTGAGGAAGGGACGCAAAGTCCCGAAACGTTGTAGTTTTGTTGTTTTTGCACTATTAAAGAAATTTTCACTTGCAGTAGTGTGCTCCTCTACTTTGATACCTTGCTCCCTATTAAAAGGAACCTTGACGTGGTGGCAGGTTCTTTTGGGCAAAATTAGTAACATAGTAACATAGTAATTAAGGTTGAATAAAGACATACGTCCATCAAGTCCAACCTATTCACCCTTTTTTTTTTTTAACCCTACCTAACAGTTGATCCAGAGGAAGGCAAAAAAAAAACAGCTAAAAAGGGGGGGGAAATTCCTTCCTGACTCCAAATGGCAATCGGAAAGTACCCCTGGATCAACCAGATCTATATGCATTAATACCAGTAATTCTCAATATTTTTTAGTTTTAGAAACTTATCCAGGCCTTTTTTAAAGCTATTCAATGAACTTGCCATTACCACATCTGCTGGAAGTTAGTTCCATAGTTTCACCATTCTCACTGTAAAGAAACCTTTCCTAACCTGAAGATGAAACTTCTTTTCTTCCAATCTTAAAGGATGTCCATGAGTCCTCTGATATGACCTATTAGTAAACAATGCACCAGAGAGTTAATTGTATGGGCCATTAATATATTTGTATAAGGTTATCATGTCCCCACGCAAACGTTGCTTCTCCAATGTAAACAGCCCTAATTTGTCTTATCTGCCTGCATATTCATGCTCCTCCATTCCCCTTATTATTTTAGTTGCCCTTCTCTGAACTGCCTCAATTTCCAAGATATCCCTTTTGTATATGGAATTCCAAAACTGAACCGCTTATTCCAAATGAGGCCTTACCAGTGCCTTGTAAAGAGGGAGAATAATATTTTTCTCTCTTGAATCTATTCCCCTTTTTATGCAAGACAATATCTTGCTAGCTCTAGCCGTTGCTACCTGGCATTGTTTGCTATAGCTAAGTCTGTTATCTACCAGAAGCCCCAAATCTTTTTCCATTACAGATGCACTTAACACAGAGTTATTTATGGTGTAGGTGGCACAGGGATTATTAAATCCCAAATGCATCACCTTACATTTATCAACATTGAATCTCATCTGCCATTCTGCTGCCCATTTTGATAATCTATCTAGGTCTGCTTGCAGCACTTGCACATCATTGGAAGTTTCCAAAGCTCTGCATAGTTTAGTGTCATCAGCAAACACAGAGACCTTGCTCTCAATGCCCCTTCTAAGTCATTTATAAACAGATTAAACAGAAGCGGCCCCAGTACAGAACCCTGAGGCACTCCGCTTATAACTTTAGCCCACATAGATGTAGCTCCATTAACCACCACTTTGCGATTCAATAACCAATTCTCTATCCATGAACAAATATTTTCTTCAAGGCCAACAGTCCTCAGTTTATACATTAGTCGCCTATGTGGCACAGTATCAAAGGCTTTTGCAAAATCCAAATATACCACATCCACTGCTGTGCCTGAATCTAACTTCTTACTCGCTTCTTCATAAAAACCAATTACATTTGTCTGGCATGATCTATTTCTCATAAATCCATGCTGACTACTACTAATAAGATGATCTCTGGAGACAAAGTCAAGGATATGATCCCGTAAAAAAGTTTCCATCACCTTCCCTACCACTGATGTTAGGCTAACAGGTCTATAGTTTCAATGCTGTGAACGACTACCTTTTTTGAATATTGGTATTACATTGGCTTTTTTTTTCCAATCCAGCGGCACATCCCCAGACCAAAGCGAATCTGAAAAGATAAGAAATAGTGGTCTAGATAGAACTGAACTAAGCTCTTTTAAAATCCGAGGATGCAATCCATCTGGTCCTGGGGCTTTATTGATATTAACTTTGTCTAATTGTTTCCGTACCATATCCTCTTTTAGCCAATGTGAATACTCTTCATTTCTTCCCTGCATATTATTACAATCCCTACTGCAAGGATTCTCAACAGTAAAAACCGATGTAAAAAAATGGTTTAGCAGATTAGCCTTTTCGGCATCCTCTACAACCACCTCAGCTCCATTATTTAATGGTCCCACATTCTCAGTCCTCATTTTTTTACCATTTATATACTTAAAAAACATCTTGGGGTTGGACTTGCTTTGTTCGGCAATCCGTATTTCATTTTCTATTTTAGCTAGTTTAATTGCTTTCTTGCACTCTTTATTACAGCTTTTATACTCCCTGTAAGTCTGGACTGTTCATTTTGTTTTCAAAATTTTAAAAGCCTTTTTATTTTTTTTTATTTTTTCTGTTATTATGGTGTGAATTAATGTCTATTTAAAGAAACTGTACAAATAAATGGTGCCAAGTTTAAAATGACAAAATGGCTAGCCGCACTCCCACCGACAAAGCCACGCCCACACACAAGCCACGCCCACTTTGCACCACGGCAATCAGGGTTTGGCTCAGGTGGCAAAATCCCTAGAGACACCCCTGAAGCTGGGTATGTAAAGACTGACCCTTTTAAAAAATGCTAACATGTCTTGTACACTGAATCATTAAAACATGCTTGGTATACTTGCCATCATTATACGCGTATTGATAGAAAGATTCCCCAGGCAAACGGTTCTGTGCTACATATAACACATTCACAACTGTTAGAAAAAATGGCCAATGAGATATGACACAACTTTACACCATGCACCTAAAACTATGTAATTAAACACAGTGTGGCAAGAGTCATCTAGATGTGTGTCTACTTTCTACATCACTATGTCCAGATTGTCATTATTGGTATTGATATGGTGCTAGCAACTAGACTAATGTACGCATGTAATGACATGTTTACTTACTTACTGCAAGGGTCATGGTTAGCAAAAATAAAAAACTGTTAGCAACATTGCAATTTGTAAACAACCAGATATGGACTATCAAACCAGTTGGATTAAGGGATTTCATCCGCACAGATAATAGCAATTACTTGTAACAGACATCTTTCCTGCTAACACTTCGACATATTGTTAAAGTCCATAATATTTGCCACACTATTTACAGGCCAAATGTGGCAATAACAGAGTTAAAAGGTGATACAAATCATACGGTGCTTTAAACGTGTACTTTTTCAGTATCTAAGCAAGATTAATACTAGAGGAGTAGCCTTATGTATTGACCAGCTAATTAATAGATCACTGTTCATGCAAAGCTTTTTTGAACTGTGTCTCTCTTTCTCTATATATGTATACAGGACAGGCGGACTTGGGTGATGATTAGTAGAGATGTACTTTGGTTTCTGATAGAACCCAGTTTCGAATCGAATCCGGCGGTCTTGAAGTCCCGACGAAACTTTCGGAACTCCCGGATTTTTCGAAACTCGAATTTTCCGAGTTTTCGATTTTTTATCGCCGTTTTCGGTAACCCTCGAAAACTTGTATTGTAGGTGGGGATCGATTTCGGTAACCCTCGATAATTGTACGAATCCTGGTAACCCTCGAAAAGTAGCGATCGATTTCGGTAACCCTCGAATGTTTGTGCCGATTTCACCAACCCTCGAATGTACAAGCTGATTTCGGTAACCCTCGTATTTGTGATATCGGTAACCCTCGAAAGTAGTGTTCGATTTCGGTAACCCTCGAAAATAGCCCGCGAAAGCTCGAAAACAGCCTGATCGTGAGGAAAGATACATTTTAAATGAGTTTTACTTATATTTATTAGTTCCCCAGACCATTCCCCAGGTCCCTGTGTTATTTACAGTAACCTACTATTACTATTACCCTTCAAATTGATAGAAACTTTCGAATTTTTTTCTGCCATAGACTTCTATGGGTCCGTTTTCGTATTTTCGGATTTTCGAATTTTTTTGAAAATTCGAAAATCCGAAAACGGGACCAAACTCATCAGTTTCGAACATCTCTAATGATTAGTAGAATTTTTGCCGAAATCATAACATACAACATGGGGGGGAGTCACAGTTCCTTCTCTCTTGTATCCATGAGGATTCAACCTGTGACATGACAAACCACGTATGCTAGGTTTCTCCATGAAATAAACAATTCCAACATCCAAAGTACTGAGCTCCTCTACTCGTCACCTTGCTTGGATTGGACAGCCATGTAAGTTGAGGGCTAACAGCATGTGCTCCTAATCACGTGTCTGGAGAAATAGCCTACAACAGTGTGGCAAAGTAGAGTTAAGTAAATGGCATGTGTAATACTGGTCACATGTTCAAACAAATGGCCACAGCATGGGGCTAAAAAAGTAGTACCAACCTGGTATTGATATGTGGTAATCTGCTATGCTGATATGTTGTTTACTTCTGCTCATATGATGTGTTCAATCTGTCCGTGTTTCTTTGGAGTACAGTTGATCTCTTTCATGTCCTACTTAAAGAACAAAAGGGCAACGCATGAAGAAAAACTCCATATACGTTGAATCCTATTTACACAGGAAATATACCTGGATACTAAACAAAGTGAAATACCCCTGTAGTGCATTGATATAGGACGGACAATCGTGAAATGTTCCCATTATTCTATGTTGGCACTAGGAGAAGGAACACAGAAGTGGACAAGGCATAAGGAACAGGACATAATGTATGTTGAATAGTGTCACGATGGCACCTTCCAAATCACATTTGGGTTGTATGTACTGATGACAATTCCCTTGCCTTTAAATGTTATATGGGTAGTGAAATGTCTGGTACCCGGTCATTGAGATGTAATTGACCGCATGGGGTACATTCTACATACGACACACTATGTTCAAACGATAATGTCTATGTGACCATGTTAAGTATCAATCTATGTGCTGCCCATTGCTTGATACATACCATCCCCATTATCAGCGTAATTGTGACAATCCTTAAAAAGTAGCCTGGACCCCATAGCATCTCATATTGATTTTGGACATTTCTATATGTTGTTGTTTACTTACAGCAATGTCAGATTTTGTAATGGTACGGGGGATGTGTACACAGGTGCGTGTTTTATACCTTCAACATGGAACATTTGTAAGCTGCACTGATGTACCTTTGCAGTACAAAATAATACTAATACATATCAAGTGTAGCTTTCAAGTTTGACATAGTGTCAACATATTCTTAATCTTGTTAAGTAGCTATATATGTAGAGAGGATTCTATCATGTGAAAAATGTGATAACAATCATTACTGTGTTGAAGTTTTGGTTACGCCGTGTATCACGATTGCTTCCTGATACCGTGTGGTCGCACCATCTGTGCTACACTTGCTGTGGACATGTGTGCAGTCCATAGTTTCAATGAATGGCATCACTATTTAGTTGACAAATGTATTGGTTAAGCAACTGATTAAAAAAGTATAATTGCATGTTTACACGAGACTCTGTTTCCCATACCTGCAAATCTGGGCAGCATGTAATAATTTGTCATGAATGTAGCTTCCTATTACTAATATTCTACTTTACCTACCTTATTCATTGTGCTGTGTTCCGTAGTTGATTCGTTGGTTTAATTAGCCTCCAGAAATTGTGCTGTTCATATCCATACACAAACCGTAAGTGTTTACACACACATTGTGGCAGCCCATGCACATCTTTTCAACCACTCAGACACTCTGACATACCGCTGCATGTTCATACACTGACAAAATGTCGGACAACCCAATGGCCTATGACGTTGTTGCTCTGCGTGGGCGTGCTGATCCTGATGTAATAACGTTTGTTAGGGTGTCGGAGTAGGAACATAGTTGTGAGCTATCGTCATTCGTTCGTAAGTGTGGAGAAGACATTTAAACGGTATGCAACATTTCTTTCTCTAAAGTTTGTGAAGAAATATATTAAATGTGATGTAATTGCACATAATAACTCAAGTCAAATAAAAGTTATATATTCACCAATGCTCACCACATACATGCACCCTTGCTATTGATAGCATGCACCATGCTATAGTCTATTGCGTTTGCAGCTCCTTGCAGCAGACGTAGATGTCACCCTTTATCTCAATGTTGAGGTACACAAAATGGCCCCCTAAAAGTAAGACAATTATAACATTCATATTAATGTCACTACTATATATATATATATAAAGAACGTACTTCATGTGGAAATATATGTACAATGTAAACTTTGTGCCTTATATGTTGTGCAAATGTAGATACACTGCACCAATCATTACGGTCATCACTATTACTACATATAAAGGCTCAGTATGTTTTAAACATTTACTACTACAAATGTGTTCAATCGGTAAGGCAACAGAATACATATCTTCATTTGGCAAATTCACACACGTGAACTGGGGTGTCATGTATGTACCCAAAAGTTTGCTACCAAATTGGGACCTACTGTAAGCACATACTTATATTGTAATACTTCGCAAGTAACATCAATGCATTCGTGCACAATGACAACATTGTGTGATGCTTTCACTATGCATTTTAAACATACATCATCAATATCATTTGCACAATTTGTACCTTTCATGGGCATAACTGGTACTCATACATAAGCACAGTGAACTGTGCCATACTTCTTGTGCACTTACTGGTGATACTATGTGGGACATGGATTTTTATGTTATTGACAATCCATGACTAATGTATGTCCTTATATAGAGTTAGAACATGACCATGTAAATGCATGTAATGATTGCACACATATATTTAATGGCAATGCTGTAGTGTCATCTGACAATGGCTATATATCTGCAAACATGCGTATCTGTATTGAGTGTCAAGTACACGTGTTTAATGCACATAGATAAGTGCACTCCATATGTGGCTTTGAATTGCTACAACAAACTTCAGACATTTTCTGTTGACAATGGAGTTCACAGGGAGGAATGGTTACATGATCCAGTATCATTGTAATTTTGTAGCTGTGCATACTGGCATACGTTGTAGTACAAGCATATACACTGTCCCCCACCAAGACATTTGCAAGTACACTGCTTGCCATAAACATACATAAATACACAATTTATGGAGGAGTGATATTAATTTAGAAGAAACAATGTGTCCGCAGTGTGTATTTGTCATTTTGCCACACTGCAGCTTGATAATGGAACAAATAATATCTGCATCCCAAATAGTAGGTATGGAACTATAAAATAACTATACCTGCAGTGTATGTATCTGTGTTAAATTACTGTAGTATTACACATTGTTCATTTTATTTTTCTGCCACCTACTGCCATCATGTTGAAAAAGGTCATGTTTTGTTTTTTCTCCATAGTGCATAATGGCTGACAAATTTTTTAGTCCAGATTTCCTCCGCTTGTTCATTCAGCAATACAGAGATCCCCCACGCCTATGGAAGGTGAAGAGCAAACAATATTCTAATAAGCATAGAAGGGCAGATGCCTATGGTAAATTGGTAGAACTATGCAAAACAGTCAACCCCACAGCCACCGTTGACTTTGTCAAAACAAAAATTGCCAATATCCGTACAGTGTATAAAAAAGAATACAAAAAGGTTCAAGATTCAAAGAAATCTGGAGCGGGAGCAGATGACATTTATGTCCCCAGACTCTGGTACTTTGAATTACTTGCTTTTACCATGGACCAGGATGCGCCCAGACCATCAACATTATCCTTGGAAGAAATCAATTTGGAACCATCATGCACAATGCAAAGTGAAAGTTGTTACACTGCAATGGAAAGTACCGTAAGTAGAGTGACATCCGTGTGTATTTTACCAAACAAGTGTCAACTATCTGGATTGGTGAAATGCATCCTGCCATATGACAGGATTATGCACTGCATGTATGAAGTACTTTGTTTTCATCTTGCTACAACACACTTCATGCTGCCACCAATCATCACCTAATAGTAAATTACTCATCAGATTGCACACTGTGGGAACAGTTGCATGTATAATGTGGATGTGCCTGTAAATGTGCCAAATGAGCATGTATGTTGTTAGCAGTCATGTTTACACAAAGGCGCATAGGTTGCCTTTGTAATAGTACAGTTAATATGCTACTAAGGACACATGTTAGGTTGGCATCAACATCACTAACATCAACTAGTGAATATAGAAACTTGCAACGTACATAGTTCTTTATACACACCGCATGTTGGCATGGGATAATCGTTACTCCATGTAACTGCACTTTTCTGTATTTTTCTCACATGCAGATGAAAGCATCAGTCCACGATCATATTGGCTGCATTGGTTTCATTTTTTGCCATTCATATGATTCACACGCCCATGCAAACACTTATTGCCACATCAATGGGAATATGCTGAGGGTCATGGGACACAGACAATTAAGTGACAAATACTACACTTGCAGCTGCTTCTGCAGGGTCAGACAGACTGTACCTAAGCTGTCCAAATATAGCCGCAGGATTGGGATAGCACACATATCACTGCAGAAGCAGCTCACAACTGGAGAAGCAGTATTGAGTGTGTTCATTTTCCTCTAAAATCATTACTTTCACATGCAGGGGGGATTAAACGTTCAAAACTCAAGGCAAATAATATATTTACAAGTAGTAGACGTGAAATAGCACATTTGTACGTTTTCTATTTACACTAACATGACATAAATCCTCAATATATATATGTGAATTATTATCCTGGGAAGTCTGCTGCAATTGATGTAAATCAATTGTACACGTGTTCAAATGTCAAGTGCAAGAGTGAATGCACCCTGTTTTGGTCAGAAAACTAATGCTGTTTTTTTCTCTTTTAGAGCTTGCCCACAACATCTGGTCCATGTTTGAGCAACCAGCAACTGGCCAGTGAAGTACATGATGATCCCACTATTTGCATGCCATGCCACAGCCCCACACCAACACTTAGTAACACCCAGACCCAACCTGAGCTATCACAACACACACAACCTGAAACCAGCAATAGTGGCCCATCTCAAGGCAGCCATGATCAGCAACCCACCATTCAACACACTTCACTTCCACCTAGGTGCCGTGATAAGGGCACGCCAAAATTCTGCCGCAATGTTATGGACTATGCAGCCACGGTCCTCACGTGGGGAGAGGATGAATTTGATGCAATAGCTGCAGAAGTGGCACATAAACTCTGTCGCATGGATGGTCATCAACGCTACCTATGTGAACCATTGATAACGGAGCTGTTAAACAGCGGTCTCCAGGGAAAGATCACTCCCAACACCCACCTAGCCTATGAACACAGCTGGTAATTATCAGCCACAGTGGAAAACCCCTCATACCCATCTCCCAAATGTAGCGCAGCTTTCACCCTACTCAAATACCCAGTACCAACCAACCACTTACTCCTATGCTAGACCCAGTATTCCCGAGCATGGTGAATATACCAATTTATAAAAAATACTAATGCTGGCAGATGATTTAAGACGCCTTTACGCTTACCACTGTTCCATGTAAAGATTTACCTTTTTCCTGTTTCTTGACTTAGATGGAACAGCCATACAGCATGAACATTGTACAAATGTTTGAACGTGAAAGGAATGTTTGCAGAAGTTGGTTTTTATATTGTTTTCATATATTAAATTTATAAGTAGAAAGAAAATGGTTGCACTTCAATTCTTTGTGAACATACAAATTACACACGTGTTGTGAAATACATTTTCTTCAAATCATAACATCCTGCCAGTCAACTTTCCCCACCCCATTAAGGTATTCCACATATTTCTCTCTAATAATTTTAGCCTCATTGGTGGGGTTATGCTGCGTGCTCCTTTGCAACTGATCCAGGGTAAGTTCATTGCGCCATTGGCCAGGAACACTGCTTCCAGTCTGAATGTCTTCCTGATCCATCATGCTTGCAGGAGCATATCCATTCAGATTGTTGCGCCTTAAATAGTTGTGAAGAATGCAGCATGCGACAACCACAATGTCAACTTTTTCTGGCTTTAAATTTATAGCCGTATGGAAGATCCTAAAGCGACTGGCCATAATTCCAAACGCATTCTCAACCATACGCCTTGCTCGAGACAGCCTGTAATTAAAGATTTTTCTCCTGTAATTTAGGGTTTTCTGCGGGAAAGGCTTTAGAAGATTGGGGTGGAGGCTGAAAGCCTCGTCTGCTATGAATACAACATTTAACCCTTCTTTGGTAACACTGTTGTTTGGTAAATATAGCTTGTTGCCTTGCAGCAACTTGTTGAATGTGGTGTCATCGATGACTCCACTGTCCGAAATGCGTCCATTCTTCCCAACATCTACCATTATGAACTCGTACTTAGCATTCACAATAGCTAGTAGAATAATGCTGAAATAGCCTTTATAGTTAAAAAAAATATGACCCCGAATTGGGTGGAGGGTTTATTCTTATGTGTTTGACATCTATGGCACCACCACAATTGGGGAAATTCCAATAGTCCAAAAATTGCTGTCCTATTGTGGTCCATTCCTGCGGAGTAGTAGGGAACTGTAGAAACAAAAGGTACTTAATTACTAGCCACAATACAATGGCAAAGCTATGTTAATTATGTAACACATTGTAACAGAGGAATGTTTGCTGTAACATGCATGTGGAACAATGTACACACACATGTACAGGACACTGAGTCTCTTGCCATCCATGTAACATGTAACATGCAACATGTAGTATGTGTTCATTCTACAATTACATAAATTCATAGTGATATATTGTCTATTAATCAATCCTATGTGTTCAGAAACAACACATTTTAAGCTACATCAATTAAAGGGCATGTCCACCCCCAAAACTATAATCCCCCCAACTACTGGCCCCACCATGTAGTGTAGTTTAATCCTTACCTCACATCCCAGCTCCATCTGGTTCTCCTGTAGTCCCCCCCAAAGTCCCAAAAACTGCCCACCAGGAGGCTAGCAGAGCCCATATAGGACTCTGCCTCCTACCTGGCCTCCAGGAGAAGTTTGGCATGCGTACTGCAGCCCTTATCCCCCTCCCTCTCCCTCCCTCCCGTTCTGCTATCCCTCCCCCTAGCATAAAACCCCTTACCCATGTCTCCCAGCCCCAACCGCATAATTTTTATTTTTAGAAAGCTCCCCAAACTCTTACTTACCTCCCCTCTTTCCTCCGCTGCACTGAATGACCGGCAGCCGTGTCCGTGATTGGCTGCCGCTCAGCCAATCACAGACGCGACTGCCGGTCCCGCCCCTCTGCTTGCATTTCCTCGCAAGCAGAGGGCTGGGAGCGCGGCGGAGGAAAGAGGGGAGGTAAGTAAGAGTTTGGGGAGCTTCCTAAAAGTGAAAATAATGCGGTTGGGGCTGGGGGACATGGGGGAAGGCAATATTAAAAAATAGAATTAAGGGTGGACATACCCTTTAAGCTGTATTGTGCAATGTCACCATATGCACATACATGTCCTAGTTACCCGAGTATGGAAAGAATAACTTTTCACAAACACTGTAAGTAGAATTCCTTGCCAGGAAACATATAATGTTTAGGCCTATCGGAAGATTGTTGCACAAATACATCTTTCTACCGATTAAAAAATACATTGTAGGGAGTAACACTTCACTATTCCATTGTGAACTACTTTATCTTTTCAGGAAATGAAGTATGGCAGCAATTATTGCTGAGTATACTGTAGCTTCACTGGAGCATTGCTACAGCCATACATTACACACAGTTCCTATTTCTAATGACATAGTGTGATTTGCATAGCCAGACTTAACATGCATATTACAGGTATCCATTTACAGTCATATGGTAGATTCAATTGGAATGCTGGGGATGTTAACCAGATAGTTAGAAACATTGCTGTCACATTGTGCACTTGCAAGAGTTCCTGGAGTGTAAAGCACAACAAATTAACTACTGAACATAGTGATTAGTTCTTATACAACATTCCCACTACAAGATGTATCTAGGCATTACGTAGAGGGATGGTGGAACCACATACACAATGTCTAGCAGGATGCAAAGGTCTTTATATAGAAGTTACCACAATTATTAATTTGCCATTTGGAATGGCTTTACATTAGAGATGTCCGAACTTCGAAAAATTCGGTCCGCGCGAGGATCCGCGGAGTTTCGAAAAAATCCGAAAATTCGAAAATCCGCGAGCGGACCCGTTAAAACGTATTAAAATGAAAGTTCGGCAAAATCCGCATTAAAAGTGGTCTAAATAGCCTTGGTAATGTTCACTTAACCACTCAGGGACCTGGGTAATGCCAACAATACCTAAAAAGTACAGTCCGCTAGCGTGACTTTAAAAAAACAGTATTTTTCGAAAATACGAGGATTCCCGTAAAAACAAAGATTTCCGTAAAAAAACGAGGCTTTCTGTAACTATGATAGCTGCCATTGGCTAATTTGGATCATGTGGCTTGCTCCGTCTTGAAAATTTACACGAATTACTCGTTTTTACGAGTATTCTCGTAATTACGAGAATACTCGTAATTGCGTGAATCCTCGTAATTACGTGAATCCTCGTAATTACGAGGATCTTCGGTTTTTCCGTATCCCGAAAGTAACGTAGATCCTCGTAATTACGGAGATACTCGTATTTTCGAAAATTTTCGTAAAAAAAAAAAATCCGCAGTTCGGAAGTCCGGAAAGTCCGGAATAATCCGCCGTTCGCGGACGGGAGAAATCCGCGGCGGATCCGGGTTCGGGTCCGTGAACCGGCCATCTCTACTTTACATCACACTTGCATCACATACTAGCACAGATCTGCAGTGGCACAGTTAGCTCATACATTTATATTAGGAACGATTTGGTACTATCGTTGATATGAGCTCTGCATGCACTGAGTAATAAAGGAACAATACATGCATTATCAACAGTAATATTTAACAAGAAACGTACTGTCATTTCAAAACATGTTGAATACAAAACAAGGCACATACTGTATGTGCCCCTGAAATGGCAAACATGACCAAACATTATTGCTGGCTAAGTTTCCTAATGTAGGCAAAGTCTTTGAAACACCAGATATGAAATCTTAGTCATATACAGCATCTCATGCTTTATGTTAAAAACTACTATTCAGTGGATATGCTTCAAGCTCATATATGTGGCACATACTTTACAGCTAATTCCAATGCACATCTGATAAACCCATAAACATTGAAGACTGCTGCACTACCCAACATAAAGATGCTTACCCTAAACAAATTTACATATGGACATATCTGTTGTATTCATAGATCAACTGGACTTGAAGTTTAGTTCTTGAAGACGTTTCGCTAGTCATCCGACTGGCTTTCTCATTCAGAATGACTTGTCAAGAATCTGTGGCAATTATGTACCCTGAAAAAAATCCCAATTAGCTATACACAGCCAAGTGTAAGGGCGGATTGGATAGTGGCTAAGAGGGGTTATAGGAACGCCCAGAGTAAGTGTCAAAACACCAACTGTTGCCATGTACAATGCTGTTTGACACCTCACTCGGGTTCCTATAACACCTCTTAGCCACATATCTAATCACACCCTAACACCTGGCTGTGATATGCTAATTGGGATTTTCCAGGGTACAAATTGCCACAGATTCTTGTACAAGTCATTCGAATTGAGAAAGCCAGTCGGATGACTAGCGAAAACGTCTTCAAGAACTAAACTTTAGTCCAGTTGATCTAATTGAATACAACAGATATACCATGACCTGGGATGAATGAGAACCTTCACAAGCTACATATGGACAATATACACATTGTTTTGGAACAACAAAAGGCTCACAGGTGTATAGCTTTACAACATATAAACAATTTAATAAAACATATGCATCTGGTACTGGACATAGCGTGCAGTGGCTTCCAAATTTGCAGCATCTTAGTGATGAAGCATCAGTTTAGTAATCTATACTGTATCATTTGGATGGTGGCTACACAAAGTAGTGTATGTATTGTGGAGAGAGAGATGGGCATTTACATACACTTCACAGGCTATAACATTTGTTAGATTTTTTTTACACATTCTTAAATAATTACACATACTGCAATGAAGCTAGGTTCACATTTTCAATATAAATTAAAAGTACATTTGACCACAGCTGCATGTTTTTTTGGACCTCTCAATATTCAAGACATGATGTGAAAATCCATTCACGGGAACACAAGCATATAAGTATAGTATAGTATAGTATAGTATAGTATAGTAAGTATAGTATGTAGTATAGTAGTATAGTAGTTATAGTATAGTATAGTATTTGAGGTTGAAATAAAGAATACGTCCATCCAGTCCAACCCATCTAGCAAATCCTCATTTCCTGCCAACTGTTGATCCAGAGGAAGGCAAAAAAAACCCACCAAATTTATGAAGGGGAAAAAATTCCTTCCTGACTCCAGTGGCAATCGGAAATTTCCTTGATCAACTCTACTTTATGTAAATACCAGTAACTGCAACATTCTGTGTTGCAGAACTACATCCAGCTTTTTTTGAAACGACCAAGAACCTGCCATTACAACGTCCACTGAAGACAGTTCCATAGCCTTACCGTTCTACAAGTGAAAACCCTTTCGAGTTGAAGCCTAAACCTTTTTTCTTCAAGTCTTAAGGGATGTCTCGTGTCCTTTGACATGTTCTATTGTGAACAATGCCCCAGATAGTTATGTATGGCCCGTAATGTATTTATACACAGTAAGTCATATCCCCACGCAAGCGCCTTTCTCCAGCGTACATAATTGTAACTTTTCAGTCTCTCTTCATATTCAAGCTCCCCCAATCCCTTATTAATTAGTTGCCCTTCTTGAACCTTTCCATTTCAAAGATGTCCTTTTTGTACACAGGATTCCAAAATTGCACTGCATATTAAATGAGGCCTTACCAATGCTTGTAAAGAGGGAGAATTACATTTCCTCCCTTGAATCCATACCTCGCTTTATACAGACAATACCATGCTGGCTCTGGCTGTGCGCCTGGACTGGCTTGCTACCTTTAAGTTTGTTATCCACCAAAACTCCAAGATCCCTTTCCAACAGGGATTCACTTAACAGAGCCATTTATAGTATAAGTAGCACAAGTATTTTTAAGTCCAAAATGCATCACCTTACATTATCAACATTGAATTTCATCTGCCACTTAGCAGCCAATGTGATATCTATCTAGATCCCTTGACAACGATTGCACATCCTCTGAAGTTTTAATGGTCGACAAAGTTTTGTGTCGTCAGCAAACACAGAAACCTTGCTGACAATCCACCACTTCCAAATCATTAATAAATAGATTAAATAGAAGCGGCCCAACACAGAACCCTGTGGCACCCCACTTAGCACTTTAGTCTATAATGATGAAGCCCATTAACAACTACTCTCTGCATCCTATTCTTTAACCAATTTTCTATCCATGTACAAATGTGACTCCCCAGACCAACAGACCTTAGCTTATTCATTAGTCGCCTATGGGGGACTGTATCAAAAGCTTTGCAAAATCCAAGTAAACTACATCTACTGCTATACCAGAGTCTAAATTTCTACTTACTTCCTCATAAAAGCCAAGCAAGTTAGTTTGACAAGATCTATTCCTCCTAAATCCATGCTGGTTACTACTTATAATTCAGTCCTGAAACATACTCTAGAACATGTTCCCTTATTAACTTTCCAGGATATTCCCCACCACTGAAGTTAAACTTACAGGCTGTAATTACCGGCTGTGAACGACTACCCTTTTTGAATATTGGAATAACATCAGCCTTTTTCCAATCCAGAGGACACCACCGGACATGGGAATCAGCAAAAATAAGAAACAATGGCCTAGCAAAACTGAACTTAGCTCCTTAAGTACCCGAGGATGTATTATCGGGTCCAGGAGATTTACTAATATTAACCTTATTTAGTTCTTCTGTACCATATCCTCGGTTAACCAAAGTGACATTGATCTTTATACCTTTATTGCTACTATACTCTATGATATCTGTACTTGGATCTTCTATAGTGTATACAGAGGAAAAAAAATATTAAGACATTTGCTTTATCGCCATCCTCCGTAACTAACTTATCCCCATAATTAATGGTGCCACATTCTCAGTCCTCATCTTCTTACTATATATACTTAAAAAATGTTTAGGCTTAGTGATGCTTTCTTCAGCTATCCTAACGTCATTATTAATTTAGCTAGTTTGATTGCTTTCTTACACTCCTTGTTACAGTTTTTATATCCCTAAAGGCCCTTTCCGTTCCCTCCGCCTTAAAGGTTTTAAATGCCTTTTTCTTCCTTACCATTTGCCTCTTTACATCAGAATTCAGCCACATGGGCGCGGATTTATTTTTTTTACATTTATTTCCCAAGGGTATACATTTAGATGTGAACTGGCTTAAAATCCCCTTGAACACAGTCCACTTCTGTTCAGTACCTTTACCTGATAATACATTATCCCAGTTGACATTCTGAAGAGCTGCTTTTAACCTGGGAAAATTTGCTTTCCTGAAATAAATGTCTTTGTTAACCAGCGCACTTTTCCTTTCGATAACAAAGTCCAAAT
Source organism: Hymenochirus boettgeri (assembly GCA_019447015.1). Classification (NCBI taxonomy): domain Eukaryota; kingdom Metazoa; phylum Chordata; class Amphibia; order Anura; family Pipidae; genus Hymenochirus; species Hymenochirus boettgeri. The sequence goes on from JAACNH010000766.1 coordinate 77,310, forward strand.
GCCACTATTCATGGTCACTATTCCCTAAGCCTCCAGTTTACCTTTATATCTATAATGCGCTCCACAATGTTAGATATTACCAGATCAACAGAGCTCCTTTTCTAGTAGGAACCTCAACCACCTGTGAGAAAAATTATCCTGCAGCAAATTCAGGAACTCATCGCCTTTTTCTGTGATGGCAGTTCCACCACACCAATCAATGTCAGGGTAATTAAAGTCCCCCATAATGAGCACACTCCCCAAACTGCAGCCCTTGCCAACTGCCTGATGAAGTTGACTCACCTCCTCTTGCTAGCATTTGGCGGCTTATAGCAGACACCAACAATGACATTACCCCCTTCCTGTTGCCTAATTCCACCCATATTGCCTCCACTTATCATCCATATCAAGCCAGCATCGATTCTTGTAAATGTGCTTTCAATTCTTTTTTAACATATACACATACTCCTCCCCCTTTCCCCCAGTCGTGAGAACTGTTCAACCACGTTTCTGCTATACCTATTACATCATACTTTTCATTCAATGCCATCATTTCCAATTCACCCATTTTGTCAGCCAGGCTTCTCGCATTTGCAAACATACATTTTAGATTATGATCCTGTAATTTATTCGTACACTTTGATACACATTCCTCCCTATCCCCTATGCTAGCCGCACCCCCCTTTCCGCCCACCACTGGCCTATCTACACCCTGCTTTCCTCCTGGACAATCTATCCCAGTGAGACTGCTAATAACCCCCCCCCCCCCCCAAACCTAGTTTAAAATCTCCTCCAACCCTCTAGCCATCTTCTCCCCTAAAACAGCTGCACCACCATCAGTGAGGTGCAACCCATCCCTACTAAAGAGCCTGTAGCCGACAGCAAAGTCTGCCCAGTTCTCAATAAACCAAAACCCTTCTTCCTTACACCACTCTCTTAGCCACGCATTAATGCTCCTAAGCTCCCGCTGTCTCCCTGGCTTAGCACGTGGCTGCGGTAGTATTTCTGAAAACACTACCCTGGAGGTCCTTGCTTTTATCTTGGCCCCTAGTTCTCGGAAATCATGTTTAAGGACCTCACCTCCTCCTCTAAGCAGATGAGAGAAGTTACACTGTCTGATTGTAAACATGACTATCCTGAGGGCAAATAATCCAGCAAACAGCTAGATTCATATATAGTGTATTATACATATACATACATGCAGAATGTCACATTACACTGAACCAATATGTTACATAAATACCTGAACAATAACACTATCCAAAATGTATTAACATTTCAACACACATGCAAAATATATCCCTTCATGTATTCATCCTTCAGAACATCCACTAATGCCTGGCAAGTTTCCGGAATAATGGATCCAAGGGCCTGCGCAGAGATGCCAGTTGAAAATTTCAGATCTTCTAATGAACGCCCAGTTTCCAAGAATCGCAACGTAGCCACCAAACGTTGCTCGGCCGGAATACTTGGTCTCATCAAGGTATCCTGTTTTTGTATAAGAGGAGATACCAGTGATAGCAGATGTTCAAAACATTCCTGTGACATACGCAAGTAGTTCCGGTAGTCATCTGGATTATTCTCCTTTAACTCAGTTAACAGCTGCATGTGAGAGAAATTATCTCTTTTCAATAGCCATTTCTTGGACCAGCAAGACCGGCGTCTCTTTCTTTTGCCCTCTGACAAGCCCATAACCAGCACAGCTGCAGCAATCATCCTTTGAGAAGACATTGCTGATTATGGATCCCCCAAATGCTTTCCCAATTCAAACGTACAGACCAACTGACTGTTGAAAAGACAAGTCCCTATATATACAAACCAAATTATATAACTCCGAACACAGGTGACGCACCGAACAACAAACGAAACTCGTACGAACACCGGAAAAGAACGTTCGTCTATCCGTCAATTCCGACACATTAACATATGTTACACAAACCACATTGCATCATTTATGGCCCATCGTACAACACAATTATGGACTCACATCTAACCATACAATATAAATTGTCTACAATTTAATCTACACATTAAGGACAAGTTGCATTCCAAATAACAAACTATTAAATCGATTGCGTTAATGGACGAACGTACGACGATCGTACGCAATTTACATCGCATCTCATACTAAACTACCAATTTAATCTCATCGTCTATGGGCCCCATTACTCTGAGATCTATCTATCTATCTATCTATCTATCTATCTATCTATCTATCTATCTATCTATCTATCTATCTATCTATCTGTCTATCTGTCTATCTGTCTATCTGTCTATCTGTCTATCTCTGCTATCTATCTATCTATCTATCTATCTATCTATCTATCTATCTATCTATCTATCTATATGTCTGTCTATCATCTGTCTATCTATATGTCTATCTCTGATCTACTATATATATCTATCTATCTATCTATCATCTATCTATCTATCTGTCTGTCTGTCTGTCTGTCTGTCTGTCTGTCTGTCTGTCTGTCTGTTGTCTGTCTGTCTGTCTATCATCTATCTATCTATCTATCTATCTATCTATCTATCTATCTATCTATCTATCTATCTATCTATCTATCTGTCTATCTCTGCTATCTATCTATCTATCTATCTATCTATCTATCTATCTATCTATATAGTATCTATCTATCTATCTATCTATATATCTATCTATCTATCTAACTCTGCTATCTATCTAACTAAAGGTGGCCATACACTATTACAATCGTAATTACGATCTTAAACCGACCGATACTTTGATAGACAGATGTACAATGTTAATTGTACCAAGATGTACAATAAATATTGTTCGACATTCAATTTGTTTTGTGATTAATGTCGAATGTCATCCATTGTGAGGTTACATTACATTCACATTTAATTGGAACTTTAAAATACACTACAATCATTTTACCAATCGACTTAAAAACCGACTTTCCCGATCGTAATTACGATCGATTTTACGATCTAATGTCGCATGATAAGAATGGGAAAATGTACAATTTTTCGGCCAATCGATGGAAATGTCTGATTGTATGTTGGATTGTACATAAAATCGGCCTAATGTATGGTCACCTTTACTCTGCTATCTATCTAACTAACTCTGCTATCTATCTATCTATCTATCTATCTATCTATCTATCTATCTATCTATCTATGTAACTCTGCTATCTATCTATCTAGTTGGACATTGGACCCAATGTGCACCATGAATAAAGACGTCTACTACAAGATAGATATGTCCTGTTATATTGTCACTTGGTTAGAAATGTTTCTATGACAAACCTCAATCTCACTTCCCCAGCACCAAATATAGTCAATGAATTAGTCTTCTTGTAAAAACAAAACAAAAACTGCAAAAACAGCGGAAATAAACAAAAGAATGCTTGTGAAGGTTCTCATTCATCCAGGTCACGGTTTATCTGTAATATTCATCCATCCAGGTCATGGTATATCTGTAATATTCATCCATCCAGGTCATGGTATATCTGTAATAGTCATTCATCCAGGTCACCGTATATCTGTAATATTCATTCATCCAGGTCACGGTATATCTGTAATATTCATTCATCCAGGTCATGGTATATCTGTAATAGTCATTCATCCAGGTCATGGTATATCTGTAATATTCATTCATCCAGGTCATGGTATATCTGTAATATTCATTCATCCAGGTCATAGTATATCTGTAATATTCATCCATCCAGGTCATGGTATATCTGTAATATTCCATTCATCCAGGTAATGGTATATCTGTAAATTCATTCATCCAGGTCACGGTATATCTGTAATATTCATTCATCAGAGTCATGGTATTTCTGTAATATTCATTCATCCAGGTCATGGTATATCTGTAATATTCATCATCCAGTCACGGTTATATCCTGTAATATTCATTCATCCAGGTCATGGTATATCTGTAAAATTCATTCATCCTGGTCCAGGTCACGGTATAGCTGTAATATTCATCCATCCAGGTCACGGTATATCTGTAATATTCATTCATCCAGGTCATGGTATATCTGTAATATTCATCATCCAGGTCACGGTATATCTGTAATATTCATTCATCCAGGTCACGGTATATCTGTAATATTCATCCATCCAGGTCCGGTTATATCTGTAATATTCATCCATCCAGGTCACGGTTATATCTGTAATATTCATCCAGGTCACGGTATATCTGTAATATTCATCCATCCAGGTCATGGTAAATCTGTAATATTCATCCATCCAGGTCATGATATATCTGTAATATTCATTCATCTAGGTCATGGTATATCTGTAATATTCATTCATCCAGGACCAGGTCACGGTATATCTGTAATATTCATACATCCAGGTCACGGTATATCTGTAATATTTATTCATCCAGGTCATGGTATATCTGTAATATTCATTCATCCAGGTCATGGTATATCTGTAATATTCATTCATCCAGGTCACGGTATATCTGTAATATTCATCCAGGTCACGGTATATCTGTAATATTCATCCATCCAGGTCACGGTATATCTGTAATATTCATCCAGGTCACGGTATATCTGTAATATTCATTCATCCAGGTCACGGTATATCTGTAATATTCATCCATCCAGGTCACTGGTAATATCTGTATATTCCATTCCAGGTCAATGGTTATATTCATTCATCCAGGTCATGGATAATCTGTCATATTCATGTCATCAGGTCACGTATATCTGTAATATTCATTCATCCAGGTCACGGTATATCTGTAATATTCCCATCCAGGTCCCGGTATATCTGTAATATTCATCCATCCAGGTCACTGTTATATCTGTAATATCATTCATCCAGGTCACGGTATATCTGTAATATTCATCCCATCCGGTCCTGGTAATCTGTAATATTCATCCATCCAGGTCATGATATATCTGTAATATCATTCATCTAGGTCATGGTATTCTGTAATATTCATCATCCAGGACCATGTCACGGTATTCTGTAATATTCATACATCCAGTCACGGTATATCTGTAATATTTATTCATCCAGGTCATGGTATATCTGTAATATTCATTCATCCAGGTCAGGTGGTATATCTGTAATATTCATTTATCCAGGTCATGGTATATCTGTAATATTCATTCATCCGGGTCATGGTATATCTGTAATATTCATCCATCCAGTCACGGTATCTGTATATTTCATCCATCTAGGTCATGGTTATCTGATCTTAATATTCATTTATCCAGGTCATGGTATATCTGTTTTATTCAATTAGATCAACTGGACTTGAAGTAGTTCTTGAAGATGTTTCGCTAGTCACCCGACTGGCTTTCTCAATTCAGAATGACTTGTACAAGAATCTGTGGCAATTATGTACCCTGGAAAATCCCAATTAGCATATCACAGCCAAGTGTTAAGGGCGTGATTGGATAGTGGCTAAGAGGTGTTATAGGAACGCCCAGAGTAAGGTGTCAAAACATGGCAGACAGTTGGACTCAGCTGTGTACCTGCATCTTAAGGATAAAGGACATACCTTTGAAGATTGTAATGTTAACATATTGGCAAAGGAACGTGACTGGTTCACGAGAGGCGTCAAGGAGGCCATTTATGTGAAAATAAAGTAACCAAGCCTAAATAGAGGTGGGGGGGGGGTCAACACAAACTGTCTGCCATGTACAATGCTGTTTTGACACCTTACACTGGGCGTTCCTATAACACCTCTTAGCCACTATCTAATCACACCCTTAACACCTCGCTGTGGTATGCTAATTGGGATTTTCCAGGGTACATAATTGCCACAGATTCTTGTACAAGTCATTCTGCATTGAGAAAGCCAGTCGGATGACTAGCGAAACGTCTTCAAGAACTAAACTTCAAGTCCAGTTGATCTAATTGAATACAACAGATAAACAAGAGAATGTGTGAGAGAACATGTCAATTTCTGTCCCACACCTTTTTCTTTGGGCAAGGCTCCCCCCTGTCACCAGTGGCTGTGCTTTGAGTCCCCCAGGAGAAAGTATGATATAAGTTTTAGTCTATAATATTGGGATTAACTTCACATTGACTAAAAGGTTAAAGTGTCCCATGTCATTGTTCTAGTCACAAGACAAACTTTAGAAATGACTTCCAAGCAATGATTTCAGTTTGTAATGCCACTGGTTACAGTTACAGATACAGGGACCGAGCACACAGACGTATTGTACATGTATATGATAAAAGTCATTATTGAACTTTTTTACATGTATCCAAGTATCCAAGACAGGTTTTATGTGTGAGAGTCTTGACATAAAATAAGGCAGGAGCCCTGAACTCTGCATTACTGCTTTGTTCTTCTTATCACATTGCTTACAAGGCTTTGTGGTTGACATTACCAACCGACTGGTAAAACAACAATTTTCTGGACTTTCATCAGGCACTGCAGGAGAACCATAAAAAGCAGAGAAGTAAGGTAAGGATTTTTAGCACTACACAGTGGGGCCAGCAGTGGGGCAAATTTTTGTTTGGGGGGGTGGACATGCCCTTTAAAAACTCACGTATGCCTATGCACCACTAGGGGCATTTCAGGCTTTATTCTGTGCTGTTCTGATGCTTACTTGGCCTGTATAGCCCCCCCCCCCCAGACCTCTACATAAAACCTCTGCACACGGGAATAAGGTTGCTAACGAACTGTATTATAGCAATTAAAAACAATAAATGCTCTAGAAAACCTTGCAGAAACAACCCTTTAGCAGAAGTCTCACCTCTCTGTTATGGTGCGGCCCCTTTAAATCGTGGTGGTCTTGTGGTAAGGTATAATCCACTTGGCGATGGCTTGGATATTTGAACATGTTCCCCAGACCATTTCCCAGGTCCCACAGCCATTTACATTAAGTTACCATTGATATTTTATTTGTATTTCATTAGAACTTTTTGAACTATTTGACTCCCATTGACTTTAATGGGTCCGTTTTTGAGCTTTCCATATAGATCGAAAGTTCAAAAACGGACCGAACTTTTGAAAGTTCACCATCTCTACCAGTGTGGTCCAGACGTTTTTCTTCTGTCCAGTATAAGTTGTAAGTTGTGTGTCTTTAAGACAGTGGGTTGGCAGTAAATGTCATCCACATTAGGGAATTCATTATAAATAGAATTGTAATCTCCAAACAGTAGAATAAAGTTCGGACAATGAAGAATGACCATTGCAAACTGGAAGGCTAATTTACAATGTGGTTGTAGCTTTATTATCGCAACGTTAATCTGTAACAATGATATCTGCCTGTATCTTGTGATAATTCTGAATCGTAGATCTACACCCGCGATAATCTACGATACCGATTATAGCTTAACATCGTAAATATACGATATCAATATGCCCCTATGTGTTATATGGTGCCCAGACCTGCTAATTTACCTAGGGCACCATTTCCCTTAACCCGCCTCTGCTACTTGCATAGCTGGCGTTATAGTCACGCATTATGTAGAACCCAACTGAAAATCACCCAGAGGCATGACCAGGATGTTAAATAGAGGGAGCCAATAACTTGTACTTGTAAAGCAAATACCAGGGGCCTTACAAATATCAGTCAGAGTCCTAATTGAAAAGAATATATATTTACTGACGTATGTAAAGGGAACACAGAATACAAAGCAATGCTTGTACCAGGGTACTCAGAGGTATCTATAAACAGAAGATTAGAGAGACACTGCACACGATATTAGATGTAAAAAAGTTGTATGTACACACCCTTTATTTAAAGGCAATACCTGGGGTATAGACAGTGAAAGTACCATTAAAAACAATTAAAAACAGTATATACAAGCAAATCCATAGTAGAAAGTGAAAACACTGTTGTAAATACAACCCATCCTAGGCTTATCTCCCTAATTACAGTCATAAGTGCAGTCACAAACTTATCTGTCCAGTGGGCAGGTACACAGAGGTCACACCATGGGGGTAACAGTGTATGTTGGTCAGGAGGTTCCACATGGAAAAGTGGCAGCCATCTGAACGCTATACGCGTTACGCCTCCACTTGAGGCTTTCTCAATAGCATACAAAAATCCGGCATGCCGGTCTCTAAATAGGTATCCAAATCTCGCGATACAACGGGATCATGTGATGACGTCATCACAATCAGGAAGTGCGGACCAAGTCTGCGATTCCTATCTGGTTTCTTGAAAGGGGCTGAACCGGGGGCGTGAGTCGTCAGATAGTCATATCAAATAGATACCCGGCAATGCCTACTAGGCTGAACACAATGTATATAAACAAACAATTACACAGTTAAAAACAAGTGATGGAAAAATACATATATATACAAGGTAGAATGCAATGCAATACGCTGTCAACTATTGAATAGTAATATCAGATTAGATATCAAGTTAGAAGCAATACACAAGGAGCACAAGATGTTAAAGACAGTATCTAATATTGAGAGCCTATATAATAATTATCTAAAGCAATACGTGGGGGGCCCCCCAACACAGATTGTATGCGATCCAGATGATAGCATCAACAAATGTTAATTGGGCATATTAGGGAATCCAAAACGTATCCATAGCTGCTAATATTTCAGAAGCCACAGTTTCCATATTGACTGATGGTGTGTGTGTGAGTATCCATCAATATCCAGATTGAAAGGTATATGTATGGTCCTATGGAGGTTCAAATTCCAAAATAACATATCCACCCGCTACAGGTCCTCCACATTCAAGTACAGTGGTACAGGGGTCCTTGGGCCTGTTCTTGATCACAGGTTTTCTGGATATATATTACATGCCACCAATTCATCTTCAATTTTGTGTTGGGCCAAGTTCCAATCTTCTCCACCATGCGTCTGAGTCCCAAAAGTTACAGGGTCATCTCTTGCTTAAGAAATAGATAAATGCAATTATTCATAAGTATGGAGAGAAGTCAAGAGCCTCATTTAATCCCCTGGGAAACAATGTTTTAAGCTGGTAGATCCACCTGCTTTCACAACGTAATAGCTTGTTTTCAATGTCACCCCTCCTCAGGGTGATGGCTATTTTATTCAGCCCACTTATTTTTAAGTCTTTATGACATCCCCCATGGTGTACCAGAAAGTGTTCTGCTATCGTAGTCAAAGTCTTGCCCTCTGTCCTATGTCTCCCCGCTAATCTGAGTTTCGATAATCTTTGTTTAAGTTTGCGGATGTTTTGCCCTACATAAAGTAGGTTACAGGGGCACTGTATGACATATATCAGGCACTCACTTTTACAATTAAAGTATTGAGTTATAGGAAAACTATCCTTATTCTCTGAGTCAGATATCTCTACCCTCTTATACATATAAGTACAGTTAGACACAACTACTTCTTTTGTCTCTTTATTTCTTTTAAGTAAGAGATCCTCCTGTGTGAATTTAGCTATTTGTGCCTTTTCTCTTTCCAATAGGCCTCTAGGATAGCCCCTGGCGACAAATCTCTCTGTAAGCTCACACGAAGCCTCATGATAATCTCTATTGTTGGTGCAATTTCTCCTCACCCGTAAATATTGTCCCTTAGGAATAGATTTTTTTAAGGGGTATCGGGTGTGCACTCTCAAAATGTAAAAGGTCGTTTGTCGCCGTGGGTTTCCTGAACAGTGTTATAATTAATTTGCCAGCCTGTTTTTTAATTATCACGTCAAGAAACTCAACCTGACTGTTCAAAATAGTTTTAGTAAGAAAAATGTTCAACTGATTAGTATTAAGGATGTCAATAAAATCTTCCAGCATTTTTCTAGATCCACTCCATATGAACACATTATCATCTATGAATCTGTACCAAAATTCAATACATGTGGTGAAACGCAGCAATTCCTCAGAAAAGACGTGCTCCCTCTCCCACCAACCCAAAAACAGGTTGGCGTACGAGGGAGCACATCTGGAACCCATAGCCGTGCCTCTGTCCTGCACATAGTAGCGGCTATCAAATAGAAAATAATTGTGTGTCAACACGAATTGTAAAAGTTTAAGCACAAATTGGTGTTTACCTGAGAGATCAAATCCCTCCATCTCAAGGAAGTATTTAACTGCCTCCAAACCAACCTGGTGCTCAATGTTGGTGTACAACGACTCCACATCACAAGTAACAAGAAAGGATTCCTCTGGGACATCCGACCCCTGTAATTTCCTAATGAGGTCAGTGAGTCCAGAGCAACCATGTGGGGCTGGAGGTGGCCATCAATAAAAATGCACGGGTTCTCGTTCAGGCTCCCAATACCCGACACTATAGGTCTACCTGGTGTTTTTTTGGCATTCTTATGGATCTTGGGCAAAAGATAGAAAGTGGGAACCACAGGGTGTTCAGTCTTGAGGAATGCCGCCTCCTTGGATGAAATCACCATTTCCTCCAAGGCATTGTCAATCAAATGTAGGAGTCTTCTCTGGAAGATTTCTGTGGGATCAGAGGGTACTCAGAGGGGTCTGGGTGTTTTTTACATGAGGTATGTACTAGGTAACGCCTACTGTACGTAGGAGTAGGTAGAGGTGTAACTTTAAATGATTGTCCAATAATCTGTAAAAATCCATTAAGGCACAGAGCAGTTAAGTCATGTATCAGTCTTATCATATTGTGGACTTCATTCCTTCCGTATCATCCTTATCACGGTTGTAGCTCAAACTCCAGACAGACCTTGAGACCCTCAATAAAAAACACAGTTAGTCCTTTGTTCTTGTCCTGGGATGAATACAAATGATATTCAATACAACTTTGATGTGACTAAGCTTTATTTAAAACTGTAGAATAGTATAGCCAGGCTAGGATGAAACAAGACTTTTATGTAACCTATATGGCCACTAGAGATGTAATGTGGGGTTCGAATAGAACACAGTTTCGATTCAAATCTGAGGGTTTCGAAGTCCCTGTTGATAGTCAGGTGATCAGGTTTCCATATTGTATAAAGACTTTGACGGGCCATGAAGGGGGATGATGTAGACTTAGTGAAGGTTCCTTGATATTGAGATGAAGCACTTACCTGTTAATATAGAGAAATCCCAGAATCCCACACAGGATGATACAGCAGACATACCACATAGCGGACTGTTAGTTTGACAAGGAGCTTCCACTGGTATTCTGTAAAGGGAGAGCAGATAAGATGGTACAGTAGGGGAAGATCTGGGAGGGTAAAGATTGGAAAATAATTATCCCATAAGAAGGGAAAGGGGTACATCAAACTGAAAAACAACCAATCTCTGTTAATGGGAAAAGGTGGCTTAATAGTAGTATAGAATGTCTTCTATACTACAGTAGAAGAATACTTTCCAATACGTATTGATGGAGCCATCATCATATTTCTATATTCTCTGTTAACTGTGTATTGTGAATCATTAGTTCCACTGATTGCTTTTTATCTTGGTCTCAAACTTCTAACAACAAGTCTTCCACTTATACCCAGTTCTTAACTCCGATTTAGATAAAAGAACAACAGACATTGGTCACGGTCACTAAAGTACTGCCAATATTTTGGGCTAATTGACCAAAGTACCTAAATAAAATAGTCAACTAAGATACAGAATTACTCCTATCAACCATCTAAAATGTCTGGCTCACAACTGCCTTCATTATCAAGCCTTCAATTGATTTTCCTATTGGCCTCCTACATAACACATCATTTGTGTCAGCATTGAACCTCAGATGCTTTATGGTCCTATATCTGAGTAGAGATGTCCGAACTTCGCAAAATCCGGTCCGCTCGAGGATCCACGAATATTGGAAAAAATTCTAAAATTTTCGAAAATACGTATTTTCCTGCATTTTCGAAAATTCGAGAAATCCTTGTAATTTCGAAAATTTTCGAAAACGCGGTTTGGAAAAGTTCGGAATGCGGAAATCCGGAAAATCCGCAATATCCGCCGTTCGCAAATGAGGGAAATCCGGGTTCGGATCGGCGAACCGGGCCATCTCTATATCTGAGTCACTTTGTCCTTCATATTAAGAAGTGACAACATGTCAAGTAAGCACACAGCTATTTATTAGGTTTGTTAAAGGTCAGGCTCACACCTCATCTGCAGTTGAAAGTTGGTAAGTAGCTCCCACAGTAGCAGAGTAGAATAAAAACTATGTTGGAGGAGACGGTAGTCCTTAAAAGTCTATAGGTGTTTATTGTTGTCCAATTCAACAATTACAAAATGTTCCTGCAATTTTTTTGGCCCTTAAACCAACAGATTAAAATATAATTAATTTAGGACATTACAAGGTTGGGAATACCCAGGAGGAGATAGAGAATATATTCAGGTATTCATGTTAGAAGATGAATGTAGACTCTCTCTATAAAAGTACCAATGAGACATTTTATTTGTCTCATTTAGTCTCTGTGCAAGTCACATGATGATCTGTGTAAGAAGACCCCCCACACAAAAAAAAAAAAATTAAAAAAATTCTGAAGCTATTTACAGACCTGTATCTATTCCCTGTCCTTTCCTACCTATGGGCACCTTAAGGAAAGAAAACATTTTCTTTTCAGGCTTGTAGCTAACTTTAAAAATGATTTAGAAGTTTGGGGCGTGGCTTATGATTCAGCTGATTATGCTCTGTCCCAACAGTGGGCATGCTCCAACCTTAAACTTGGAGACATACCCCAAAACTCTGGTGATGTCACAGCTCACAGTACTGGGAAGAAAATCACCCTTTATACTGCTGGAACTTTGGATAGACTAGAAGCCTGATCCTGGGGTCATTTTAAAGGTAGGTGTGTGAACTTGTATTGAGACCATAGTTCCCCTTTAAGCAGGTTTCCATAATACACTAGGTGATGAGGATATGTGCTGTGTGGTTCTTAACAAACATGTGTCCCTAATGGTTCTTCTCTATGTTCTTTTTATAAAGGAGATAACTGAACAAACACAAACCTTTGTGATGGCATTATATTGTCTTTAATGTAACTAGCTATATCCGTACCTTTAACTGTAAGTGTCGTTCCTTGTCCGAGTTCATTCACAAATTTCCATTTACCCTTTCCCCCACAGAACTTGCTAATCACAACACAGTAATATGATGATGAATCACCCCCCTGGACATTCTTTATAGTGAGGTCCGCTTTCCCCCTGAGTTCTGTCCGTCCCCTGAAGCTGGAATGGACCATCCGCTGTTCTGGGTGATAGGCGTAATGTCCTGTGGGACTGCCCACCCTCCAATAAACCCAGGTCCACATTTGATCCTCAGAGGAATTAAACGAGCAGCGGATAATGACTGATCCCCCTGGTACAGCTGAGGATTCTTCATTATGACTGATGTTTAACACTGAATGAGAGTCTAAGGACAATATTGAAAGATTATGTCAGTTTTTCTTCATTTTCTCTTAAACATAAATGACGCTAGACAGCAACAATAGCTTGGAAAATGCCATTTACATTGTTCAAAACTGCCACCTATAGTAGGGGGAATTTCAAGTCTATCTATCTATCTATCTATCTATCTATCTATCTATCTATCTATCTATCTATTTATCTATCTATCTATCTATCTATCTATCTATCTATCTATCTATCTATCTTTCTATCTAGTATCTATCTATCTATCTTTCTATCTAGTATCTATCTATCTATCTATCTATCTATCTATCTATCTATCTATCTAGTATCTATCTATCTATCTATCTATCTATCTATCTATCTATCTATCTACCTATCTAGTATCTATGTATCTATCTAGCTATCATCTATCTATCCATCTACCTATCTATCTATCTATCCATCTACCTATCTATCTATCTATCTATCTATCTATCTATCTATCTATCTATCTAGTATCTATCTATCTATCTATCTATCTATCTATCTAGTATCTATCTATCTATCTATCTAGTATCTATCTATCTATCTATCTATCTATCTATCTATCTAGTATCTATCTATCTATCTATCTATCTAGTATCTATCTATCTATCTATCTATCTATCTATCTATCTATCTATCTATCTAGTATCTATCTATCTATCTATCTATCTATCTATCTAGTATCTATCTATCTATCTATCTAGTATCTATCTATCTATCTATCTATCTATCTATCTAGTATCTATCTATCTATCTATCTATCTATCTATTTATCTATCTATCTATCTATCTATCTATCTATCTATCTATCTATCTATCTATCTATCTATCTATCTATCTAGTATCTATCTATCTTTCTATCTAGTATCTATCTTTCTATCTAGTATCTATCCATCCATCCATCCATCTATCCATCTACCTATCTATCTATCTATCCATCTATCCATCTACCTATTTAAGATGCCAGAACTTCGCAAAATCTGGTCCGCGCGAGGATCCGCGACTTTTCGAAAAAATTAGAAAATTTGAAAATCCGCGAGCGGACCCATTAAAATGAAAAATATCCTCGAAATTACGAGATTTCTCGTATTTTCGAAAATACAAGAATTCCTCGTAATTTAGAAAATTTTCGAAAATACGTATTTTCCAAAATACGAGAGATCTCGTAATTTTGAAAATTTTTGAAAATACGACAAATCCGCGGTTCGGAAGTTCGGAAGGCGGAAAATCCGGAAAAACCCACCGTACGCGAGCGGGATAAATCTGTGGCGGATCTACCCTCCAGAGACAGTGGTCTGATCTTAAGAGGCAAAGGCCTCATTATGTTGAAGCCATACGGCAATTTATGGAAGGCAAGTATACTTTTTATTATATTACTGTATTGTAATAAGCAGTAAAATATTTTAATTCACTTCTGACAAAAACATATTTATATATATATTTTTAAAATCATCAATAATCCATAAATTTGGCTTGAGAGAGAGAGATCCAAGTTCTTTGTATTTCTCATTCACTGGTTATTATTACATTATTATTCTTCTTATATTATTTAATATCAGCCCTATTTAAAGGATAAGTAAAGTCAAAAAATAAATCACTGAAAAGTGACTTTATTTAACATAACACCTATAAATTCAAAATGATACCCACACATAGACACAGGTAAACACACTTGGTGGCCCACCCTTCCATTTCCATTGCAGCCTTATTTAAAGGCTAAGTAAAGTTAAAAATGTAATCGATCATTAAAAATTGATTTCTTTTTACCTTATAAATGCACACTGATACCCACACATAGACACAGTTAAACACACTTTACTGACCCACCCTTTTAGTTACATGGCAGCCCTATTTGAAGGGAAAGTAAAGTCAAAAATAAAATGTTGATCAATTATTAAAAATTGATTTTTACACTCCAAAATTAAAAATGTTGTGTTAGCCACAAAATCTAGATACAAGTACACACAGCTACTGATGCTCCCCTACACCCAACCAACTTTTCCCTTTCCATGGCTACAATACCTACAATAAAAATATAAGTACTTAGCCAGAATAAGGTATGAAATCATTGCCATAGAAATACGATTGACTTTTAAAGAAACTATAACATATTGCCTTATTTAATCTGTATTTTCAAGCAGAATTCAAAGTATATAATTAAATATATCCTTTAGATATATCATTCATTATGTATTTTTTTATTTTAATTTGCAGCGGAATCTTCCTCTGACACCCCACCCCCACCACCGTCCCCGCCAGAGGAAGAATGTAAGTGCAGCCTATTGAAAAGAAAAAAAAATTTCTACATTTTTCATTTGTCCAAGGCCACATTACAGCGCACAAGAGCGCTCCAGAAACAAGCATACAATCGCGTGTTTCCGGTGCGCTCATGTGTATTGCTGCGCGAGTGCAGTACGATTGCACAATTGTGCAAAAATTGAGGATCACATTAATTGTGCCACACTATTTTGTGCTTTTTAACACGTTGATGTGTCCAAGCCCTTTATCCAAATGTTTGCATAATTTTTGACAACTTCTCCGAGAATTGTTTTAGTAAATGTATTCGAACATTTAATGACAGTGAGAGTTAAAATAAATTTCCTTTTTTTTAGCACTACCACCAACTACCCCTCCGGGCAGTCCATCGCCCCCTCAGGGCAGTCCATTGCCCCCTCCGGGCAGTCCATTGCCCCCTCCAGGCTCTCCATCACCCCCACCGGGCAGTCCACCGCCCCAAGTAGAGGCACCTGGCATCAGCCAGAAACGTAAATGCATCCTAAGCAATTTTTTTATCTTTTTATTGACCTTGATTGCCCGCAAATAATTAGGGAAATTATCAGTGATAATTAAGTGAATTTTATTATTTCACTGATAAAAAATTTTGTTTAAAAAATGCAACAAATCTATTCATTTGGCTTGAGAGACAGATCACAGTTCTTCTCATTTCTCATTCCCATTTATTGTCCCCGACTCCCTATTGTTTGGGCTGTATCTTGTCCCTTGTATCTTGAGCTTAAGTCACGAAATTCGGTCCAAACGTGCAGTACAAGTGTGCGATTATCTTAAGTATCCTTTCCAACATTGTCCGACAAACACATACCCATGAACCCCACACAGCTATTCACACCTACTGGGGCAACTAAAGTGAAAATGAAATGTTGATTAATCATCTGAAAAGGTTATTTTTATAAATGGTAAATTATACCCACTAAACCTAAACAGATAAAGGTAAACACAACACAACTACTGATATCCTCCTACACCCAACCCTCCCAACCTTCACTTTCATTTTTTTGGTCTGAAGAAATACCTTTAAATATATCATTGTCTTTTTTTTATTTAAACCTTCAGATGAGGACTCTTCCACCCCCACCCCCCTACCCCTGCATGAGACGCCTGCGTGGGAGGATAAGGGTCCTTCCTGCAGCCAACAACGTAAGTGCATCCTAGTGAAGTTAATGTTTTTTTAAAATCTTTCATTAAACCAGTTTTTCATTGCATTTTTGTGGTTCAAAAATTATCCAAGAAATGTTCACTACGTAGCCTTTTAGGAAATGTTCTTATACATGTAATATTACTAATGGATTGGACAGTGATTGTTGAAATAAAACATTTTTTTTTCTAGAAGCAGGACCAGCCTCTCCAGGCCCTCCACCCTCTCCAGCACCGCCAGGCCCTCCACCCTCTCCAGTCCCTCCAGCCGCTCCAGCCCCTCCAGCCTCTCCAGTCCCTCTAGCGGCTATGATTGAAAACCGTAAGTAAATCATATGCAACGTTAATGAAATGTTATATACAAGACTATTAATATTTGTATTTTCCCAGTGTAAAATCCACGCTACATGATGCAACATTGGGTACTGTGGGTTTGACAATGCTTTTATGGGGGCTGCACCACTTCCAAAAATGTTTGTATTGTCCTAGTGATACAAAACCAAGAATGTTCTGATACAATTTCGCAATAAACGTAATGTTTTATGCCAGCATTACCTCCTGCTGTTTATCAGTGATCCCCCATGATGCAATAATATCACTTTAAGTGGAAGTTCAGTGAACTTACATAAACTTTTAAGAAAAAAGAGCAGTATTTTTCCATCCGAATGACCTTAACCTGTCAAATCAGCATTGTGTCTGTGTATAAAGAAATACTGACTTCCTGTTTGCAGGACCCCTAATAGAGATCGTTATGGTCTTGCCCTTGACCCAGTCCCTGTGTTGATTCAGTTGCTCAGTAGAGATCTGAGCATGTGTGACCCATCCAACAGCCAATCAGTAGAAATCACTGTTACCATAACTAGGTATGCATAATATAAACTTAGAATTTTAGAAATAATGATATTTTATACTGAGCTTTCCTTTTTATGACATACCGCAACATTATTGCATTGCAGTACCATGTCTGTGTAAGTAGCTGTCAGGTGCAAAGTTATCTATCACTAATAAAACTTTTTGTTAACAAAAGAATGTTTTTGGGCTTTATTTTTCGATATATCAAATTATTCAGATAGATTCATAGTCAATTTTTATTTGAAAAATTACAATACACGTATCTATTTAGCTAGAACTATGTCTGGTAATTATAATTGTATATACCTTACCATTAATGCCATTAAACACACCACATTGGCCACATTCCCCTATATAGCAGTTTGCACATAACAAGTGAAAGAAGGTGATGGGGGTACTGGGTTACATAATGTCCACTGCAGTTTGCCACCATTGTTGAAGAGCCAGGCAGGATTGGCCCCACTGGACATACCCCTCACCCCATTGGCTTCTCTTCCTCAGAGTATGCTTCGTGCAAGGGAAAGCGGATGAAAGGGTAAGGCTTTGTAGGAACCGCACCATTGAGTTACAGCAGGCCCACATTAGCTACTCGGGCCCCACATTAGCTACTCGGGCCCGATATCAAGCCTCGCCACCCAGTAGTCCAGTGGATCCTCAGTCTCTGATGTGGCTACACCAGCCCTGGATCCGATGTAGTCGGTGACTTGTCGACTGAGGTGTTGCCTGGTGGAGTTGCCAGTAGATGGGACTGGCAACTGTGGCTGGAAGAACTGAAGTTGGCCGCCTAGTTGGAGCCCTGTTGATCCCCAACATCAGGTGCTGTAGGCCTGCCAGCACCTGGGAAGGCAGAACAGAGGCAACATAGCAGTGTTGTCTCATAGTGCTGCATTCTACCTTCCCTCTGAGATGCGGGGATAAACTCTGACACTTTACCCTCATAGCGGGGATCTATAAGGGTGGCCACCCAGTACTGCTCCTTCTCTTTGATGGCCTTAATCCTGGGGTCCTTGCGCAGGCATTGCAGCATGAACGAACCCATGCGCCACAAACTGCCTGCCGCAGAGGACCCCATGTCCTCGATGTCACTGAGGACAATAGTGTCGGGCTCAACCTCTCCCCAACCACGAATGACATGTGGTACTTGGGAGGGTTGAGATGTCCCCCTAGAGGAATGCCCCATTTCCCCTTTGTCCAGGTCACCTAAATCCTCCTCATCATCATCGGATGGCTGCTCTGCACCGTGATGTTTGGGCTTGGAAAGCATCACAGTGTCGGCGTCCTCCTCTTCCTGTAGCTGCTGCTCGACAGCAAATGCCCTGTCAAGTATGCTGCGCAGAGTGGGCTCAAGGAGGAACACCAGTGGGATGGTATCCGCGATGGTGGCATCATTGCGGCTTACCATCCTGGTGGCCTCCTGAAATGGCGCGAGCACACGGCAGGCATCGCTAATCAGCAGCCACTGCCTGGGTAACAGCAAACCCAGGTCCCCAGAGCCTGATCTTGCCTCGTACTCGTACAAGTAGTCCATGATGGCTCGCCTCTGCTGGAGCAGCCTCAGCAGCATCATAAGACTAGAGTTCCAGTGGGTGGGGGTGTCACAAATCAGGCGGTTCTGCCGCAGACCATTCTGCTGCTGAAACTCGGCCAGACGAGCTGTGGCCATGTATGACCGCCTGAAGTGACTGGACACCCTCCTAGCCATCCTCAGTACCTCCTGGAGACCAGGGTACTTGGTGAGGAACCGCTGGACAACCAGGTTGGTTCTGTGTGCCAGGCAAGGAACATGTGTGACTCTGCCCATGCGAAGGGCAGACAGGATGTTGGTGGCATTGTCACACACGACCTTGCCTATTGAGAGGTGGTGTGGGGTCAGACACCTCTCAACCTGCTCTTGCAGTGCTGCCAGCAACTCTGCCCCGGCGTGGCTCCTATCACCGAGGCACACAAGCTGCAACACTGCATGGCACCGTCTCGCCTGGCATGAAGCATAGGCTCTGGGGGGAACGGAGCTGTCTGGGAAGAGGGCTCACCGGATAAGCAGGGGGGGTGGAGACTGGCGTATCACCAATGTGTGGTGGTACCACCATCTTCCCACTTGGCCGTGCTTGCTGGACCACGCATCCATAGTAATGTGGACACACTTGCCCACACTGTGGTTCAGCGAAGCAGATATATTGCCCTGCAGATGGTCGTGCAGGGCTGGTACTGCCTTCTGGGCAAAGTACCTAAGGCCAGGGACCTGCCACTGTGGTGTGCCAATGGCCACAAACTCCCTGAATGCTGCACTGTCTACCAGGCTGAAAGGTAGCAGCTGCACCGCCAGGAGTTTTGCTAAGCCGGCAGTGAGACGCTGGGCTTGGGGGTGACTGGGGGACAGTTTCTGCCTCCGCTCCAACAACTGGGGAAGAGAGACCTGCCTTTTAGCTGACGCTCCAGCAGCAGTGTCAAGAGGCCTCTTAACACCGCGTGCTGGGGCCAAAGGCTGCCTCTCCTCCCTAACTTCCACCGAGGAAGCAGCTGATGGGGCCGGAGGGGGAGGAGGAACGGTGGCTACCTGGGCACGAGGTAGGGAACGTGTGGGTGCCTGCACGTTCCCTGTCCGCTGCTCCCACCGGGCAAAGTGGTGCAGTATCATATGTCTCCTCATAGAGGAGGTGCCCAAATGTGATGTGGTCTTCCCACGGCTAACACGTTGCAGGCACAACTTGCACACTGCAACCGTGCTGTCACCTGGAGCCAGTGAGAAGAACTCCCACACCGCTGAGCCACCGGCACGACTCGGAGCAGAGGTCACCTGCTGCTGTGGGGCACCGACACCAGATCTCATTGGTGCCGTACCTCCACGTGCACCACTAGGTGCACTGCCTCTGCCCCGGCCCCTGCCCCCAGTCCTGCCTCTGGGTTCAGGATCGTGCTCATGCTCTGAGGGACATCCCTCACATACACTATCCTCCTCCTCTCTCACAGAGGGCACCCATGGACGATCGGTGACCTCATCGTCCACTTCCACCTCCTCAATACTGGAGGCTGTGTCACTAACAGCAGCAGCATCTGGAACCTCACCCCCTGCATTAGTTCCCTGGCTGCTCACAGACTGCTGCGTGAAATCGCCAGCCTCCTGTCCCCCTGTGCACTGAGCACTTTCCTCCACGACAGGAAAGATTGTGCATCAGTGCACGGCTCCTCCTCAAGCACACTAGCCCCACACATAGTGTGCAAAAACATATCCCGAGACTCCTCTGGATCCCCGAAGGTACGGGCCATGTGGGCAACAAACTCCTGTAGGAGCCCACAGTAGGAGCCTCAGGTGAGGAAGGAGCAGGCACAGTATCTACAGTAGCCGCTCGGCTGCTCTGTGCCTGTGAGGAGGTGGATGAGGAAGGCTGGGTAATCCAGTCTACTACCTGCCTTCCTTGATCAGAAGGGATAGCCCTAGCACGGCTACCCCTAAACATATCAGGTACGGTAACCCGGCTGCCCTGCGAAGGGCCAGGTAGCTCCTGGCCAGAGCCTTCATTAGGCTCTCCCCTGCCTCTCCCTCTCCCTCCATGTGCAGAAGCACCCCTGCTCCTGGCTCTCCCTCTTGCCCTGCCAGGCATTTCCCTCTCCCAAAAAAAAAACAAAAAACACAGAAGCAAACAAGTAAACACAAAGCTTTTTTTTTTGTTTTTTTTTGTTTTTTTTACACTTAAACCACAAATATGACACAGACACAACTGACAGCAAACAGCAGATCAGACAGCAAAAGCTGCTGATTGCTGCTAAAGGCAGCACTGTCAGCTACACAAAACACACAGACACTGACACACAGATACAGAAAGACAAACAAAAAAACAGGACACCTAGACCTCTAAAAGGTCTAACACAAAATTTGTCCAAAGGACTTATAGGGGGGTTAGTCCTTAAAAGGACTGTTGGGTCCCAAGATGTGTGAATACAGGGGTGGGTAACAACAAGTGCTAAACCACCACACTGAAATCCACACACAGAAAGCTCAAAAAGTACAAAAAACTCTCTCCAACTCCTACACTGTCAGGTCCCCACTAAACACACTCCAACACACTGACAAAATGGCACCTGTGAAGCAGCCTTTTATACCCAGGGGGCTGGCAATAATCATGTTAGCTGCCATTGGATAATTTGGGACATGTGGCTTGCTCCGTCTTGAAAATAATCCCCAAAATGCGGAAAATCCGCGAATTTACGAGAATTTCTCGTATTTTCCCGTATTTTCGAAAATACGGGAAATCCTCGTAATTTTGAAAAATTTTGAAAATACGATAAATCCGCGTTCGGAGAGTTCGGAAGGTGGAAAAATCTGCTGTTCGCGGACGGGATAAATCCGCGGCGGATCCGGGTTCGGATCCGCAAACCGGCCATCCCTATAAGGCAGGTGTTGAGAGAGGAATATCTCACATTCTCTAAAGATTATACAGATACTGGATGCATTCCCTCACTTCAACTAAAAATAAAACTTAATGGATATGTACAATGGGAAATTAGTTTTTTAAAATTGCCCAATTCTTCTCAATTATCACTGTACCATTTTTTGTTGATCTGTCCCCTATTACTTTAGATATCTAGTCTGAAACATTTTATATTTCAGCGGTTAATCAAGTTCCTTAGTATCATAAACTCTTCTGTTATGTATAGTTTTGCTGTACCTGAAATGGTGACAGTTGGTACATGAACTGCATGGTGGGAAATCTCCTCTCCCAATACTGCCTCCTAGGGGTTACTGAGCATGCTTGCCCTTACAGAGAGTCAGATAGTCTAGCAGGGGGCTAAAGGACTCAAGGACTGAGCTTAAGCAAAACAAGTACTAGATTGAAGTCATGCAGCAACACAAACACATCAGAGTAATTGCTGATTACATGTATTCATTTATAAATTGAAACATGATTTTACAGATAGTATGAAGTATAGTAGGAATAATGGTATAAAAGATGCAGGTGCACTTTGGTTTATCGAGGATATGGTACAGAAACAACTAAATAAGGTTAATATTTATAAATCTCCTGGACCGGATAAAATACATCCTGGGGGTACTTAGGGAGCTAAGTTCAGTTTTATCTAGGCCATTGTTTCTTATTTTTGCAAATTCCCTCATGTCTGAAAGTATCCCAGTATTCAAAAGGGTAGTCATTCACAGCTGGGTAATTACAGGCCTGTTGAAACATAACTTCAGTGGTGCGAAAGATACAGGAACCTTTGGTTCGGGAACATACTGTATTCTAGAGTATGTTTCAAGGACTGACCTTACAGAGTAAGTAGTAACCAGCATGGATTTAGGAGGAATAGATCTTGTCAAACTAACTTGCTTGGCTTTTATGAGGAAGTGAGTCTGAATTTAGACTCTGACACAGCAGTAGATGTAGTTTACTTGGATTTTGCAAAGGCTTTTGATACAATTCCCCATAGGTGACAAATCTACAGTATAAGCTAAGGTCTGTTGGGCTGGGGTGGCATATTTGTACATGGATAGAATGTTGGTTGATGGATAGGATGCAGAGAATTGTTGTTAGTGGGGCTTCATCAATATGAACTAATGTTCTAAGTGGGTATTGTCAGCAAGGTTTCTGTGTTTGCTGACAACAAACAACTTTTTCCACCATTAAAAGCCCCAATCGTTGCAGGGGGATCTAGATAGATTATCACATTGGGCTGCTAAGTGGCAGATAAAATTCAATGTTGATAAATGTAAGGTGATGCATTTTGGACTTAAAAATCCTTGTGCTACTTATACTATAAATGGGTCTGTGTTAAGTGAATCCCTGTTGTAAAGGGATCTTGGAGGTTTTGTGGATAACAAACTTAAAGGTAGCAAGCAGTGCCAGGCGGCAACAGCCAGAGCCAGCATGGTATTGTCTTGTATAAAGAGAGGTATGGATTCAAGGGAGGAAAATATTATTCTCCCTCTTTACAAAGCATTGGTAAGGCCTCATTTGGAATATGCAGTGCAATTTTGGAATCCTGTGTACAAAAAGGACATCTTGGAAATGGAAACGGTTCAGAGAAGGGCAACTAAATTAATAAGGGGATTAGGGGAAGCTTGAATATAAAGACGGATTGGATAACTTACAATTATGTACACTAGAGAAAAGGGGCTTGAGTTTGGATATGATTACTGTGTATAAATACATTAACGGGCCATACAATAAACTATCTGGGGCATTGATCACCAATAGAACATGTCAGAGGACACGAGGACATCCCTTAAGACTTGAAGAAAAAAGATTTAGGCTTCAAGTTACTGGTATTGTAGAGTTGATTCTGGTGTTTTTTTTAATTCTGGTGTTTTTTTGCCTTCCTCTGGATCAACAGTTAGGCAGAAAATGAGGGTATTGCTAGATGGGTTGGACTGGATGAATGATGTCTTTATTCACCCTCCAATACAATACTATACAATACTGTACTGTACTATACATTGCTATACTATACTGTACTGTACTATAATATACTATTATCCTATCTATAGTGAACCCTTTATTCTGTTAGAGAAGTCAGCAAATCTACTTCTCTTCCTCTGTTAAGCAACCCTCCAAAAAAGCAGAACTTTATACTGCCCACTGTAATATTGCAAAAAAAGACTGTGACTAATCCGTGTTTTTTATTCAAATTCATAGTCTGTCTCAGTATATCTGACTACCGGCCTGCGATGAGGACTCTCACTGCCCTACTCCTATCGGCTCTCCTAGGTATGTGACCTGCAGTTATTATATAACCAGTTATCGTGTTGTCTGTATACTCCTACTATACCTAGTACACCTGAATTATAATGTGACCTGCAGTTATTATATAACCAGTTATCGTGTTATCTGTATACTCCTACTATACCTAGTACACCTGAATTATAATGTGACCAGCAGTTATTATATAACCAGTTATCGTGTTGTCTGTATACTCCTACTATACCTAGTACACCTGAATTATAATGTGACCTGCAGTTATTATATAACCAGTTATCATGTTGTCTGTATACTCCTACTATACCCAGTACACCTGAATTATAATGTGACCAGCAGTTATTATATAACCAGTTATCGTGTTGTCTGTATACTCCCTACTATACCCAGTAACCTGAATTATAATGTGACCAGCAGTTATTATATAACCAGTATCGTGTTGTCTGTATACTCCTACTATACCTAGTACACCTGAATTATAATGTGACCTGCAGTTATTATATACCAGTTATCGTGTTGTCTGTATACTCCTACTATACCTAGTACACCTGAATTATAATGTGACCTGCAGTTATTATATAACCAGTTATCGTGTTGTCTGTATACTCCTACTATACCCAGTACACCTGAATTATAATGTGACCAGCAGTTATTATATAACCAGTTATCTTGTTGTCTGTATACTCCTACTATACACAAGTACACCTGAATTATAATGGGCCAGCAGTTATTATATAACCAGTTATCGTGTTGTCTGTATACTCCTACTATACCCAGTACACCTGAATTATAATGTGACCTGCAGTTATTATATAACCAGTTATCGTGTTGTCTGTATACTCCTACTATACCCAGTACACCTGAATTATAATGTGACCAGCAGTTATTATATAACCAGTTATCGTGTTGTCTGTATCTACTATACCCAGTACACCTGAATTATAATGTGACCAGCAGTTATTATATAACCAGTTATCGTGTTGTCTGTATACTCCTACTATACCACGTACACCTGAATTATAATGTGACCAGCATTTATATATAACCAGTTATAGTGTTGTCTGTATACTCCTACTATACCTAGTACACCTGAATTATAATGTGACAGCAGTTATTATATAACCAGTTTAGTGGTTGTCTGTATACTCCTACTATACCTAGTACACCTGAATTATAATGTGACCAGCAGTTATTATATAACCAGTTATCGTGTTGTCTGTATACTCCTACTATACCAAGTACACCTGAATTATAATGTGACCAGCAGTATTATATAACCAGTTATCGTGTTGTCTGTATACTCCTATATACCAAGTACACCTGAATTATATGTGACCAGCAGTTATATATAACCAGTTATCATGTTGTCTGTATACTCCTACTTACCAAGTACACCTGAATTATAATGTGACCAGCAGTTATTATATAACCAGTTATCGTGTTGTCTGTATACTCCTATTATACCAAGTACACCTGAATTATAATGTGACCTGCAGTTATTATATAACCAGTTATCGTGTTGTCTGTATACTCCTACTATACCCAGTACACCGGAATTATAATGTGACCAGCAGTTATATATAACCAGTTATCGTGTTGTCTGTATACTCCTACATACCCAGTACACCTGAATTATAATGTGACCTGCAGTTATTATATAACCATTATCGTGTTGTCTGTATACTCCTACTATACCCAGTACAACCTGAATTATAATGTGACCTGCAGTTATTATATAACCAGTTATCGTGTTGTCTGTATACTCCTACTATACCTAGTACACCCTGAATTATAATGTGACCTGCAGTTATTATATAACCAGTTTATCGTGTTGTTGTATACTCCTACTATACCTAGTACACCTGAATTATAATGTGACCAGCAGTTATTATATAACCAGTTATCGTGTTGTCTGTATACTCCTACTATACCTAGTACACCTGAATTATAATGTGACCAGCAGTTATTATATAACCAGTTATCGTGTTGTCTGTATACTCCTACTATACCAAGTACACCTGAATTATAATGTGACCTGCAGTTATTATATAACCAGTTATCATGTTGTCTGTATACTCCTACTATACCCAGTACACCTGAATTATAATGTGACCAGCAGTTATTATATAACCAGTTATCTTGTTGTCTGTATACTCCTACTATACCAAGTACACCTGAATTATAATGTGACCAGCAGTTATTATATAACCAGTTATCGTGTTGTCTGTATACTCCTACTATACCAAGTACACCTGAATTATAATGTGACCTGCAGTTATTATATAACCAGTTATAGTGTTGTCTGTATACTCCTACTATACCAAGTACACCTGAATTATAATGTGACCTGCAGTTATTATATAACCAGTTTTATCTTGTTGGTCCTGTATACTCCTACTATACCTAGTACACCTGAATTATAATGTGACCTGCAGTTATTATATAACCAGTTATCGTGTTGTCTGTATACTCCTACTATACCTAGTACACCTGAATTATAATGTGACCTGCAGTTATTATATAACCAGTTATCGTGTTGTCTGTATACTCCTACTATACCAGTACAACCTGAATTATAATGTGACCAGCAGTTATTATATAACCAGTTATCGTTTGTCTGTATCTACTATAACCCAGTACAACCCTGAATTATAAATGTGACCAGCAGTTATTATATAACCAGTTATCGTGTTGTTCTGTATACCCTACTATACCCGTACACCTGAATATAATGTGACCAGCAGTTATTATATAACCTTTATAGTGTTGTCTGTTATACTCCTACTATACCTAGTCACCTGAATTATAATGTGACCACAGTTATTATATAACCAGTTATGTGTTGTCTGTATACTCCTACTATACACCTAGTACACCTGAATTATAATGTGACCAGCAGTTATTATATAACCATTTATCGTGTTGTCTGTATACTCCTACTATACCAAGTACACCTGAATTATAATGTGACCGCAGTTATTATATAACCAGTTATCGTGTTGTCTGTATACTCCTACTATACCAGTACACCTGAATTATAATGTGACCAGCAGTTATTATAACCAGTTATCATGTGTTGTCTGTATACTCCTACTATCCAAGTACACCTGAATTAAAATGTGACCAGCATTTTTATATAACCAGTTATCGTGTTGTCTGTATACTCCTATATACCAAGTACACCTGAATTATAATGTGACCTGCAGTTATTATATAACCAGTTATCGTGTTGTCTGTATACTCCTACTATACCCAGTACACCTGAATTATAATGTGACCAGCATTTATTATATAACCAGTTATCGTGTTGTCTGTATACTCCTACTATACCCAGTACACCTGAATTATATGTGACCTGCAGTTTTATATAACCATTTATCGTGTTTGTCTGTATACTCCTACTATACCCAGTACACCTGAATTATAATGTGACCTGCAGTTATTATATAACCAGTTTCGTGTTGTCTGTATACTCCTACTATACCAGTACACACCTGAATTATAATGTGACCTGCAGTTATTATATAACCAGTTTCGTGTTGTCTGTATACTCCTACTATACCACTAGACACCTGAATTATAATGTGACCGCAGTTATTATATAACCAGTTATCGTGTTGTCTGTATACTCCTACTATACCTAGTACACCTGATTATAAGTGACCTGCAGTTATTATATAACCAGTTATCGTGTTGTCTGTATACTCCTACTATCCTCAGTACAACCTGATTATAAAATGTGACCAGCAGTTATTATATAACCAGTTATCTTGTTGTCTGTATACTCCTACTATACCTAGTACACCTGAATTATAATGTGACCAGCAGTTATTATATAACCAGTTATCTGTTTTGTCTGTATACTCCTACTATACCAAGTACACCTGAATTATAATGTGACCAGCAGTTATTTTATAACCAGTTATCGTGTTGTCTGTATACTCCTACTATACCAAGTACACCTGAATTATAATGTGACCTGCAGTTATTATATAACCGATTATAGTGTTGTCTGTATACTCCTACTTACCAAGTACACCTGAATTATAATGTGACCTGCAGTTATTATATAACCAGTTATCGTGTTGTCTGTATACTCCTACTATACTATCCACCTGAATTATAATGTGACCTGCAGTTTATTATATAACTTTATCGTGTTGTCTGTATACTCCTACTATACCAGTACTACACCTGAATTATAATGTGACCAGCAGTTATTATATAACCAGTTATCTTGTTGTCTGTATACTCTCTCTCTATCTTTGTAATTATTAATAATCCTGTGTTTCCTTTTTATTTTACCTGGTGCACCTGAATTATATCAATGGCTATTATAATACTATCCAATCATTTTTTATCTCCTGCTGTATAGAAAGGTCCCATGTGCTCCGATTGCCTGTAATAATAGGAATATATATCTGCCTCTAAAGTTCCCCCATCATATTTGAAAAATACCATCAGGGTTTATTCAATAAAAGTTCTTATCGTTTAAAATGGTGCTAATTTTGCCCCAACCAATCAAATGTTATCTTTCAAATGTTAAATAAGAATTGATTGGTTGGGGCAAAATTAGCACCATTTTTAACAATGAAATGTTATTGAATTTCCCTGCATATTTACAGATATAACACTAACAGGTAGATTCAAAAAAGTTCTATTGTTTAAAATGGTGCTAATTTTGCCCCAACCAATGAACTTATGTACCATTTGAAAGCTAACATCTGATTGGTTGGGGCAAAATAAGCACCATTTTAAATGATAAGACCTTTTATTGAATAACCCCCTAAATTCTAACCATAGAGGATATTAATACAAAAAAAGGTCACACAAAGGTTTGCTCTGAAACCACAATGCAACAAAGACTATAATATCATTATAAATGACAACAGGGGTTCACAGGATGCCCTGTGTGGGGTTGTGGGAAATAAGTCAAACCAGGCCACACAGGCTCTTTGGCAATTGGAGGAGCTTTATTATCACGCACAGTACCAAGCAACAACCGTATCTGCCAAGCAACACTGTTCTTGGCCTTGGCTCAAAACTGCTTTGCGTCTGCTGGCATCCCTGGGATGCTGAATCCTTCCTGGCTCCTGGATTTTTTACTCTCAAGCTAAGGGAAAGTATGGAACAGCTCTGAGCTACTGGACACTGAATAAGCATGTGCTCTGTTCTCCCTTGCTCAGCTTTCCCTTCTGCCAAGCCCTAGTCTGTTTCCTCCTGCAGGCTAGCCTCCTGTATCCCTTGCTCTCAAGCTGAGGAGCAGGATAGAGTTAATCAGCTACACGATACTGACTAAGCATGTGTCTTAGCTCTGTTCTGATTTACTGTGGGCTAAGGCTGCTCCTTTTATTCCCAAATCAACTAATCAGCCAATTAGCAGACCAGTCAGCAGTTAACTTAATTCAAGCTAGAACCACAGCCAGACTGAATCCGTACTAATGACTTTACGACGGACAATCCCAGAAGTTTTTAAGAGCCCTTGAGGAAATGGCGGAGATCCACGAAACGCGTAGGGCGGAGCTCTCTGTGTGTCCATCTCGTGTGTTTGCATCCTTCACACCGTTATAGCAGTGCTTTCATTGTGATTTTAACTCGCCTTCAATAAAGATTGTCCATTTTATTTAACTGCCTGCCTTCTGGATCCTTGGTGGGATCATATCTGTGAATCCCAGGAGTTTTACCCATTGAGCCAGGATCAGTGGCGTACCTACTCAGGCGGGAGGGGGGGGTGGCAGTAGGGAGGCCTGCAACAAGCCCCTGTTACCAGTTTAAAAACAGCTGATCAGCTGTTATACATTTCCAGAACCAAACTGGAACATCGGGTCTGGTCTTTGAAACAGGTGGAGGGGGCGGGTCAAGGGCCCGGCCACCAACCTCGAGGGGGGCCCCCGGGGCCCTGTAGTTAAGCCCCAAAATAGGATATAACACTGAGAGAGATGGTGCCTGGAAGAGAAACTGTTTTATTTTTTATTAAAGACTGGGTACCACTCTCTCCCTTACAAATAAATGAATCATATAAAGGTATTAAAGCCCCTGATGCTCCAAAACAGGGGAGGGTTATAATTGGAATACTTTCTTGTTTTATTGTAATATGCAGTATTATTCATATGTTATACATTAATGTGTTTACAGGATTATTCTGTTTAATTCCTTGGTTGGTTTGCTTGTGAAGGTTCTCATTCATCCAGGTTATAGTATATCTGTAATATTCATTCATCCAGGTTATAGTATATCTGTAATATTCATTCATCCAGGTCATGGTATATCTGTAATATTCATTCATCAGGTCATGGTATATCTGTAATATTCATTCATCCAGGTCATTGATATCTGTAATATTCATTCATCCAGGTCACGGTATATCTGTAATATTCATTCTCAAGGTCATGGTATATCTGTAATAATCATCCGTCACGTAATATCTGTAATATCATTCATCCAGGTCAGGTATATCTGTAATATTCATCCATCCAGGTCAGGTATATCTGTAATATTCATTCATCCAGGTCACGGTATATCTGTAATATTCATCCATCAGGTCACGGTATATCTGTATAATTCATCATCCAGGTCATGGTATATCTGTAATATTCATCATCCAGGTCATGGTAAATCTGTATATTCATTATCCAGGTCACGGTATCTAATATTCATCATACAGGTATAGTATATCGTAATATTCATTCATCCAGGTCATGGTATATCTGTAATAGTCATCCATCCAGGTCATGGTATATCTGTAATATTCATTCATCCAGGTCATGGTATATCTGTAATATTCATCCATCCAGGTCACGGTATATCTGTAATATTCATCCATCAGGTCATGGTAATCAGTAATATTCATTTATCCAGGTCATGGTATATCTGTAATATTCATCCTCCAGGTCATGTTATCTGTAATATTCATTCATACAGGTCATGGTATATCTGTAATATTCATTCATCCAGGTCATGGTATATCTGTAATATTCATTCATCCAGGTCATGGTATATCTGTAATATTCATTCATCCAGGATATAATATAGTATATCTGTAATATTCATTCATCCAGGTCATGGTATATCTGTAATAGTCATTCATCCAGGTCATGGTATATCTGTAATATTCATCCATCCAGGTCATGGTATATCTGTAATATTCATTCATCCAGGTCATGGTATATCTGTAATATTCATCCATCCAGGTCATGGTATATCTGTAATATTCATTCACATCCAGGTCATGGTATATCTTTAATATTCATTCATCCAGGTCATGGTAATCTGTAATATTCATCCATCCGGTCATGGTATATCTGTAATATTCATATCCATGTCATGGTATATCTGTAATTCTCCATCCAGGTCATGGATATCTGTAATATTCATTCATCCAGGTCATGGCATATGTGTATATTCATCCATCCAGGTCATGGTATATCTGTAATATTCATCCATCCAGGTCATGGTATATCTGTAATATTCAATTATCCAGGTCATGGTATATCTGTAATATTCATCATCCAGGTCATGTTATATCTGTAATATTCATCATCATCGGTCTGGTATATCTGTAATATTCATTCATCCAGGTCATGGTATATGCTTATATCATCATCCGGTCATGGTATATCTGTAATATTCATTTATCCATTCATGGTAAATCTGTAATATTCATCCATCCAGGTCATGGTATATCTGTAATATTCATTCATCCAGGTCATGCCATGTGTAATATTCATCCATCCAGGTCATGGTATATCTGTAATATTCATCCATCCAGGTCATGGTATATTGTAATATTCATCCATCCAGGTCACGGTATATCTGTAATAATCATCCATCCGGTCAACGGTATATCTGTAATATTCATTCATCCAGGTCACGGTATATCTGTAATATTCATTCATCCAGGTCACGGTATATCTGTAATATTCATCCATCCGGTCACGTATATCTGTAATATCATTCATCCAGGTCACGGTATACTGTAATATTCATCCATCCAGGTCATGGTATATCTGTAATATCATTCATCCAGGCCACGGTATATCTGTAAATATCCTCCATCCAGGTCATGGTATATCTGTATATTCATCCCCTCCAGGTCATGGTATATCTGTAATATCTCATCCAGGTCATGGTATATCTGTAATATTCATTCATCCAGGTCATGGTATATCTGTATATTCATCCATCCAGGTCATGGTATATCTGTAATATTCATTCATCCAGGTCACGGTATATCTGTAATATTCATCCATCCAGGTCACGGTATATCTGTAATATTCATTCATCCAGGTCACGGTATATCTGTAATATTCATCCATCCAGGTCATGGTATATCTGTAATATTCATCCATCCAGGTCATGGTATATCTGTAATATTCATTCATCCAGGTCATGGTATATCTGTAATATTCATTCATCCAGGTCATGGTATATCTGTAATATTCATTCATCCAGGTTATAACTTTAAGTCCAGTTGATCTAATTGAATACAACAGATATAACAGACTAAAGCTTTATACACAGGCTTTTTAGCAGATAATCGCATATGTGTATGCATTCAGTCTGGCGGATCAACTTACAACGCTAACCCAATGCATACACGCGTGCGATTATCGTCTGAAACAGGCATTTGTCCCTGTGTGCCTTGCATTAGGGGGAATTTCTTGGAATTCAAACATTTAACTTGTGATCTTAAAGGGATGGTCATTGACCATGTTCCCATATAAAAGAGAGGTGGTAACAGGGATAATGCCCTATTAAGAAAGGAATCCTACTGGATCTATAAATTAAATGCATTACAACCAAAAGGGTTAAACACCAATTTAGGACTAAGGTGTTTCCTCAATGATAGCTAATGATCATTATTCTATTTGGTTTATGTATGTTTTACTAATATTGTACTTCGTATTATATATATGCAGATGCTGTTTTAGTTTTCATGGTATTTTTATGGTATTTTATTCACATCATCACAACATATTATTCACAGAAAATTTATATTTTAATCACAGTATATTTTTATTAGATATATAAAATATTACCAATTGGGTATGTATATTTTATTGTATTAATATTCCTCCATAGGGATAACACTACAGTTAAATATGCACTTTATTGAACATAACATTATTGTATGCAATTTTAGATGTACATAGACACTCTCTTTGGTTTAATATATAATGTGGGTCCTTGTTGTTATATATATTTATTGTACACTAGAGGTCACTAGGTCACAGTTACAATTTACTTGTATTCATCTTTTGATTGAATCATTACCAGGGGGTTAATGCTCCAATGGATATTTAAACAGCACTTGCACTTTGTTTGGATTATTGTGTGTCTGAGGAAGGTGCCACACGGGCACCGAAACGTCACCTGTTAATAAACACAGTTTGGTGGTTTAAGACTGGTGTGCGCTCTGAATTATATACTTTTTGCATTGGGGGGGGGGATCATTCTTCAGCGATACAACTGTACATGTGTACAAGGCTTAATACTGGAGGGCTGACTAACACTGGCTAATGATCTGGAGGGCTGATAACACTGGCTAATGATCTGGAGGGCTGATGACAATGGCTGATGACCTGGAGGGCTTACAACACTGGATAATTATCTGGAGGGCTGACAACACTGTCTAAGGATCTGGAAGGCTGACTAACACTGGCTAATGAATAGGAGGGCTGAATAACTGCTCTCAGCTTCCTTCAATGTGCTGCCCAGACTGTCAGTAAGTAGTCTGCTAAACTTTAGACACTGCCGTGCTGCTTCTATTAATCTGGCAGTCTGGGCAAGAGTTTGAAGGGAGCCCCCCCCAAAAAAAACAACAAAAAAACCCAAACATTTTTTAGTGTGTCAGCAAAGACAGCACATAGTTTAGCTTTAATCTGAGGCAATGTCTCCAAACTCTCATTACAGTCCTCCCATTCTCATAAATCATTTTAGTTTAGCCTGGGATGCATGTCAGCTCCCAGTGTCAGTAAAGGAAAGTTCAGCAGCAGAGGAGGAGTCTTATGTTCCCTACTCATGTTAGATCGAGAGGTGCGTGCTGTGCCATTTTTTATTGCCCCTCAGCCTACTTGGCCAGTCCTCCCCTGACCCATAGACATCTTAAGGAGAGAACAAAATATTTTCAGGCTTGTGGCTAGCTTTAAACATGACTTACAAACTTGGGGGTGGGGCTTATGATGCAACTGATGATGCACTGTCTCAGCAGTGGGCATGCTCCAACCTGAGGCTTAGGGCCAGAGCAGTGGTGCTGGTGATGTCACAGCTTACAGTACTGGCAGGAAAAAACTCTTTATATTGCTGTAACTTTATCTAGACTTCACCTAGAACCATGACCCTGCAGTCATTTTAAATGTAGTTTGCTCTGTTTAATTTACCACTTGTACAGGGACAACAGTTCCCCATTAGTTTGTTCTTTGTTCATGCTCCTTCCTTGCAGAAAGTTTGGGCTAAACATGTCCATTTGTTTTGTTGCCATAACATACACAACCACTGGTGTAAACTTTGGATTTGCACCAACCAGTGACTGATAATTCCTCTATATGTCTGTGACTATCCCAGCACATTATATGTCCCATTAAAATTGAATTATGATTAAAATGAATTATAAGAATGGGAGGTAAGTAATGATGTTTTGGAGATGGTGCCTCAGCTTAAAGCTTAACTATCTGCTGCCTTGCTAAGAGATGATGGGGGGGGGGGGGATAGCATGTGCTTATCTATGAGACTACATATATACAATTCTCCAGGTATGTAAAGGTATAAGTGTAGCTTACGAAATGCACAGACTCAAAGCTCTGAAAAATAGATGACTTTATTTGACCAAACGTGTGTGCTACATGTTTCGGACTAACGTCGCTTCTCAAGCACACCACATGTATATACTGACTACCTTATATAGGTAACTGGAAGGAACAAACCATCAACCCATCCCCCAACGTTATACAACCAATCCCATAAGTGCAATACCAAATGGCCCGCCCCCAGGCCCTCCTCCTCATCAAGTGATAAATGCTGAATAGGTGCAAACCTTTTAAATGTCCAAAGCACCATCTAAAAGTTCGTGTCCATAGTTAGTGTGCAGTGTCCAAGATAATCCAAAGTGGGGTGGAAAAATCCAAATAGTTAGAAGTTGTAGAAAGTAAAAATTGTAAGGTTCGATCTTACGGTCCTTGCAAGGCGCCTATAAAAGAAATGACTTACACTCATATGTCTAAGCATATCCGTATAAAAGAGTAAATATACTCATTGTTGCATAAAATAGTAAAGCAATTCTAGTATATAACTAGGTAGTGGTAACATAGAGTTACTAATGGTATAATCATAACGGGCACATACATATAATCACAATACTGCTATCTAGTGGCCTATTGCAATATAACAACTATTGTACTCCTGCGGCTATACTTACTGATCTGGAGTTTTCTATAGGCAGGTGTTCTATTTATATCTGCAAGGTAATACAAACAGAAGCTGTAAAGTCATACATAGACATGTATATACTCAAGTATAAACCGACTGAATATAAATCGAGGTACCCAATTTCACCTAAAAAACCTAATAAAAGTGAAGTAACTCGACTATAAACCGAAAGGTTGAAAATATGGCCACTATTGCTCTCTGATTCTGTATTGTTTTGAGGCTTTAGTTGCCCTTTAAGTAGACAGCAGAATTCCCATACAGTAGTCCCATACAGTAATAGCCAAATCCAGTAGGGATATTTTTGTATGGTAATACTGTATGGGAATTCTGCTGTCCATTTAAAGGGCAACTAAAGCCTCAAAACAATACAGAATCAGAAGGCAACAATAGACACCATTCTCCTACTGATTCTGTATTATTTTGATGCTTTAGTTTCCCTTGAAATGGACAGCAGAATTCCCTACTGTATGATAATTCTGCTGTTCATTTAAAAGACAACTAAAGCCTTGTCACTCCAGATGTTTGGAAACTACAACTCCCAGCATTCTTTACTAGCTGGGAGTTGTAGCTTCCAAACATCTACACCCTCACCCTCCCACCTAGTTCAGTGAGTACCTTCTGTGGTACTTTGTCCTTTGTGGGTCTTTCTTCAGTGTTCCTCCATCTGTGGGCTCTGCAGTCTGTTTGGCAACTTTCTAAACCAATCTGGCAGCCGCTCACTCCTTCCCTGTAATGACACACCGGCTGACGTCACTACTCGGAGCCAGGCAGTGATGTCAACCAGTGCGCCAGTACAGGGAGTGAGCGAGCGGCTGCCGGATTGCTAAGGTTAGTTACTGACTTGAGTATAAACCGAGGCAGAGTTTTCAGGCTGATTTTACAGCCTGAAAAACTCGGTTTATACTCGAGTATATACGGTAACTCCTGAGTAATCACAAGAAACATTTGATGCTACATTGCTCGTTCATACCAGTCGGAAAGATTGTGTTAAAGTTTATAATCCATTTGTATTCTCTTTGTAGTAAGATAGTTTTAAAATCCCCTCCATGGCTGTGCCTTTCCACTTTTTCTATCACCTGCCATTTCATTTGCATCTGGTTATGGTTCATGTTGGCTCTATGCGCCTTTATCCTTTCTTTAACTGGTCTTGCAGTTTGGCCAACATAGCCTGATCCACACGGGCATTTTAATTGGTAGATGACACCTTTAGTGTTGCAATTTGACTGATGGTGTAATTTAATTTTGTTACCTGTAGTAGGATGGTACACAATGTCCCCTTTAATGATTGAACTACAGCAAATACATTCTAAGCAAGGGAAAGTGCCACTTCTTCTGGAGGTAGATTCTACCGATTGGACAGGTCTAACTACTTCTGCGGGGCAGAGGATTTCCCTAATTGTTCTGCCTCTTTAATAGCAAAGCATAGGTCT
The DNA here is from genome assembly GCA_019447015.1 of Hymenochirus boettgeri. Lineage (NCBI taxonomy): Eukaryota > Metazoa > Chordata > Amphibia > Anura > Pipidae > Hymenochirus > Hymenochirus boettgeri. The sequence continues at coordinate 114,325 of JAACNH010000766.1, forward strand.
TTGTGAGAATAGTTTACCAAACTCGTTATTTTTGCCTGTTTACTGACCTGTTTACTGAAACCAAAGTAAGTAGAGACAAAAGTGATGTTGTCCTTTGGAGGATTGCCTTTAAGCAGGGTTTCTCTTGGAATGTGTTCTACTTCCCTGGTTTCTTTTTTTATAGTATGTTTATTGTAGCCTCTGGCTAAGAACCTGGCGTCTAGTTTTTCTTTTGCTATACGGAACGAACATACGAACATATGTAGAACATATTCTTTTCGCCCTCGTACATTGTCCCTTTGGGATAGCCCTTATAATTCCTGGGAAATGGAAGCTGCTGGGTAGTAATATGTTATTTCTGTCAGTTGGTTTTTGGTACAGACTAGTGTGTATTTTTTTGCCTATGATGGACAGATTTATATCCAAATAATGGAGGTGGTCCGTAGCTGTTTCCCAGGTAAATTTAATGGTTTTATGCTTAAGGTTATAAAATCATTTATACTGCCTTTCCATAGTATCAGGATATCGTCGACGTAGCGCCAATATCTGATGATGTTATCTTTGTACCTGGATGATAAAAAGTACTCTTTATCTAGTTTATTATAAACAAAGATGTTGGGAAATGCTGGTGCCATCGCCGCACCCATGGAGGTACCTTGGAGCTGTAGGTAATAGTCTCTACCAAATCTGAAATCATTTTTGGTTAACACGATGTGTAGGCAGTCTAAAATAAAGTATATAACATTGTGGGCCAGGTCTGTTTCCAATCGTGCTTCCGCTATACTCTCTATCCCTTCTTGTTGCGGGATTGATGTGTAAAGGCTTTCAAGGTCGATACTGCAAAGGTGTGTGTCAGTATCTGGTAACACTAAATCAGTGAGTTGGTTAAGCAAAGAGTTGGTGTCTTTCAGTCATGTCGGAATTCTGCTCACAATAGGTTGCAGGTATTGATCTACGAACTTAGCTAGTGGTTCTGTTATTGAACCAATACCCGACACTATGGAAAGGCATAGCCGTGGAAGGGATTTTAAAACCATCTTGCTGCAAAGAGAGTACAAATGGATTATGAAACTTAACACAATCTTTCTGACTGGTACGAATGAGCAATATAGCATCAAATGTTTCTTGTGATTACTCAGGTGTTACCGTATATACTCGAGTATAAACCGAGTTTTTCAGGCTGTAAATTCAGCCTGAAAACTCTGCCTAGGTTTTTACTCGAGTCAGTAACTAACCTTAGCAATCCGGCAGCCACTCGATCACTCCCTGTACTGGCGCGCTGGTTGACATCACTGTAGCATCAAATGTTTCTTGTGGTTACTCAGGTGTTATATACATGTCTATGTATGACTTTACAGCTTATGTTTATATTCCCTTGCATATATAAATATTGTTATATTGCAATAGGCCACTAGATGGCAGTATTGTGATTATATGTATGTGCCCATTATGATTATACCATTAGTAACTCTATGTTACCACTACCTAGTTATATACTAGAATTTCTTTACTATTTTATGCAACAATGAGTATATTTACTCTTTTATACGGATATGCTTAGACATATGAGTGTAAGTCATTTCTTTTATAGGCGCCTTGCAAGGACCGTAAGATCAAACCTTACAATTTTTACTTTCTACAAGTTTGAACTTCTAACTATTTGGATTTTTCCACCACACTTTGGATTATCTTGGACACTGCACACTAACTATGGACACAAACTTTTAGATGGTGCTTTGGACGTTTAAAAGGCTTGCACCTATTCAGCATTTGTCACTTGATGAGGAGGAGGGCCTGGGGGCGGGTCATTTGGTATTGCACTTATGGGATTGGTTGTATAATGTTGGGGGATGGGTTAAGTGGCTTGTTCCTTCCAGCTACCTATATAAGGTAGTCAGTATATACATGTGGTGTGCTTGAGAAAGGACGTTAGTCCAAAACATGTAGCACACATGTTTGGTCAAATAAAGTCATCTATTTTTCATAGCTTTGAGTCTGTGCATTTCGTAAGCTACACTTATACCTTTACATACCTGGAGAATTGCACCTGGATCGGAGGAGACCAGAAAGTGTAGCCTACTGGGACGTTTTTGCTGCTGGTATTGAGGGTCCCTGTTATTTACAGACTACATACATACACTGTTTTTTCATACCCACACCTGCCTTGTAACCATAAATCCATTACCCACACCCAAAATTAATTAGAACCGCAACTTGACCCACACCGGCAAAACTGTTACCCACACCCGACCTGCACCCTCTTTGCTGGTTGGTTTCATAACCACCCCTGACCTGACCTTCAAGTAGTCAGTCCCGCAACTCAACACTCACCCAAAAAGGAACAGACCCGGAAGCGGACCCACACCTGCTGTCTGATCCAACCTGCACCCACAGTGACCCACAGATCAGCAACTCGCTACATGTCCCAACCCCCACCTAAAGCTTTTTAACCGAGCCTGACCTGCAACCCATTCAAACTCACTTTGTTTATCCAAACCCGACCTGCAAATCGTGGAAAACTGTGGATACCCGAACCCACATATTTATATATAAGATATAGAATGTTATAGATTTATGTGCTTATGTACCAAGAGATGGAAAAGGTTGTTCATATCATATGGAGAACAACACTGGGTAGGAAGGGGTTAGTAGGTTATAATCTATTGTCATTGCCACCACTAATAACTGGATTATATACTGTATACTTTATAAATCTCACTATCACATTGTACTGGGGAGTTATTGAAAGGTTAATGCCAAGTCTTGTTCATTTTTGCTTCCGACCAGGAGGAACCCTGAGTAACGTAACAAAGCCTTATTGTACCATCCAGTTAGACTCATTAATAGTGCAGAATGGCGGGAACGTGTCCATCCCGTGTTGGTTCAGCTTCCCTAAGGATCAGTGGGGCAGCTCTAAAACTCTGAGCGTTTATTGGAGATCTGGAAGAACTAGCCCATGTGGGAATAATCCCTACATTTATAATCACACAGAGAAGTTGGTCCCTCACAACTACACAGGAAGGATCAGCATGGATGGAAACCCAAAGGAAATGAATCAGGTGTCTCTCCGAATCCAGAACCTTTCCACCACCGATGGTCCAATGTTCTGCTGCCGAGTGACATTACAGGAAGGAGAAAAAAATGAATCCTGGCAAAATATAAATGGGACCTTAATACACTTCTCAAGTAAGTTAGAAATATTACCATACACCATTATCTCTCTAAAGACCACTATCACGCTATAGACCATTATCTCTCTACAGACCATTATCTCTCTATAGATATTATCTCTCTACAGACCATTATCTCTCTATAGACTATTATCTGTCTATAGACCATTATCTGTCTATAGACCATTATCTTTCTATAGACTATTATCTGTCTATAGACCATTATCTGTCTATAGACCATTATCTCTCTATAGACTATTATCTGTCTATAGACCATTATCTCTCTATAGACCATTATCTGTCTATAGACCATTATCTGTCTATAGACCATTATCTCTCTATAGACTATTATCTCTCTACAGACCATTATCTTGCTATAGACCATTATCTCTCTATAGACCATTATCTATCTATAGACCATTATCTGTCTATAGACCATTATCTCTCTATATATCTGTCTATAAACCATTATATCTCTATAGACCATTATCTCGCTATAGACCATTATCTCTCTATATACTATTATCTGTCTATAGACCATTATCTGTCTATAGACCATTATCTCTCTATAGACTATCGTCGTATAGAGATTATCTATCTATAGAACAATACTCTCTCTATAGATGCCTATTATCTCTCTATAGACCATTATCTCTCTATAGACCATTATCTCTCTATAGATCATTATCTCTCTATAGACCATTATCTATCTATAGACCATTATCTCTCTATGGACCATTATCTCTCTATGGACCATTGTCTCTTTATAGACCATTATCTCTCCATATATCTGTCTATAAACCATTATCTATCTATAGACCATTATCTCTCTATAGACCATTATCTCTCCATATATCTGTCTATTAACCATTATTTCTCTATAGACCATTATTTCTCCATATATCTGTCTATAGACCATTATCTCTCTATAGACCATTATCTCTCTATAGATCATTATCTCTCCATGGACCATTATCTCTCCATATAATTGTCTCTAGACCATTATCTCTCTATATATCTGTCTCTAGACCATTATCTGTCTATATATCTGTCTATAGACAATTATATCTCTATATACCATTATCTCTCTCTATATCTCTCTATAGACCATTATATCTCTATAGACCATTATCTCTCTATAGACCATTATCTCTCTATAGACCATTATCTCTCTATATATCTGTCTATAGACCATTATATCTCTATATATCTGTCTCTAGACCATTATCTCTCTATATATCTGTCTATAAACCATTATCTCTCTATAGATTATTATCTCTCTATATATCTGTCTATAGACCATTATCTCTCTATAGACCATTATCTCTCCATATATCTGTCTAAAGACCATTATCTCTCCATATATCTGTCTCTAGAACATTATCTCTCTATAGACCATTATCTCTCCATATATCTGTCTATAGACCATTATCTCTCTATAGACCATTATCTCTCCATATATCTGTCTCTAGACCATTATCTCTCCATATATCTGTCTATAGACCATTATCTCTCCATATATCTGTCTCTAGACCATTATCTCTCTATATATCTGTCTATAGACAGATATATAGAGATAGTGATAGATAGATCGAAGAGAGATTAGATATGATAGATAGCTGAAGAAATTATCTGATGATAGATAGATAGATAGTGAAAGATATATAGATAGATTAGATAGATAGATAGATAGATAGATAGATAGATAGATAGATGAGAGAGAGATAGATGTGATAGAAAATAGATAGTGTATGATAGATATGATAGATAGTGACAGATATATAGATAGATTAGTATCAGTGATAGAGTGATAGATAGGAGATAGATAGATAGATAGTTAGATAGGATAGAGATTAGATTGATAGATGATATAGATAGATAAATAGATAGTGATATAGATAGATAGATAGATAGATGTAGCTCTGAATAGATAGATAGATAGATAGATGTTAGATAGATAGATGATAGATAGATGTAGATGATAGATGGATAGATATAGATAGATAGTGATAGATGATAGATAGAAGATTAGATAGCTAGTGAATAGATGATAGAGAGAGAGATTATAGATATAGATAGATATGTTGATAGATGATAGATAGATAGATAGATAGATGAATATAGATAGCATAGATATATAGATAGATGATAGATAGATAGATAGATGATAGATAGATAGATAGATAGATAGATAGATAGATAGATGATAGATAGATAGATAGATGATAGAAGGATATAGATATATCGATTAGATAGAATAGAAAGGATAGAAGATAATAGATAGATAGATAGATAGATAGATGATAGATAGTGATAGATAGATAGATAGATAGATAGATAGATAGATGAGATATGATATAATGATAGATAGATAGATGATAGATAGATAGATAGATCGATAGATAGATAGATAGATAGATAGATAGTGATAGATAAATAGATAATGATAGATTAGATAGATAGATAGATGTAGATAGATAGATTAGATAGATGAGATAGATAGGATATGTAAGATATAGTAGATAGATAGATAGTGATAGATAGATAGATGATAGATAGATAGTGATAGCTAATAAGGATAGTGATAGATAGATAGTAGTGAAGATGATAGATAGATAGATATAGATAGTGATAGAGATGATGAATAGATTAGTGTTTATAGATAATAGTGTAGATAGATGAGATAGATATCTGATAGATATGATATGATAGATGATAGATAGAGAGATAGAGATAATGTGATATGATAAGATAGATAGTGATAGATAGATAGATTGATAGATAGATAGATGATAGATTAGATAGATAGATGATAGATAGAGATATAGATGATAGATAGATGATAGATAGATAGATAGATAGATTAAAGAGAGTAGATAGATAGCTAGATAGATAGATAGATGTAGATAGATAGATAGCTAGATAGATAGATAGATAGATAGATAGATAGATAGTGATAGACAGATAGATAGATGATAGTGATAGATAGTTATAGATAGATAGAGAGATAGTAGAAGATTGTTAGATTGTAGATAGATAGTACGAAGTGACTAGATATAATGATAATAGTAGATAAGATGCTTATGGGTTGAAAAAGATTTGATGTTTTGGGGTGATAGATGATAGATAGATAAAATAGTATAGATAGATAGATAGAATCTGTAGATGATAGATAGATATAGTCATAGATATAAAGCTGAGATAGTAGATTTATGATAGATAGATATCAGTAATAATAGCTAGACAGGTAGATATGATGATAGATAATAGATAGTGAATGAAAAGATAGATAGACCCTAAAAAAAACTGTGCTCAAGCGCAACTGTACTAACAGTGACAGTCTGCTTGATGACTCTGGCTCTCAGGCACCCTCTACTCCGTTCATTCAGCACCGACGAGGTCTCACAATTTGCCAGGGCGCTTGAACAAGGGCACCTCAGAAGTCACATTCTGTGTTACTCCCCCCCCCCTATCCCACCATTCCCAACATAGGAGGCAGCAGTAGCAGAAGTAAGTGACGACAATGACTCAAGACTGCACTTTCACGACTGTTTTACGATTGGACGGATCGTCCAGACAAAAATTTCAGTCAGGCATTTTCTGGTGTTTCTAGGTCTCGGGACTTTCCCGGAACATTAGGATTAGCGGGGACTGCTACCTAAAATCCGGGACTGTCCCGTTAATCCGGGACTATTGGCAACTATGGGAATATTTATCATAGTGTATGGGAAGGTTATTACATAGTGATAGGGGAATAGTTTTACATAGTGTATAGGGAAATGTTATTACATATGTATGCGGAATAGGTGTTACATTAGTGTATGGCGATAGTTATTACATAGTGGTATGGGAACATATTATTACATAGTGTATGGGAATATTTTTACATAGTTGTATGGGAATATTATTTACTAGTGTATGGGAATATTATGTACTAGTGTATGGAATAATTTTATTACTATTGTATGGGAAAGATTACATATGTTGGAAATATATACAGTGTATGGGAATATTAATTACATAGTGTATGGAATTTCATATTGATGGGAATTTATTACATGTAGGATATTCATGAGGGAATATTATACATAGTGTATGGGAAGATTTATTACATAGTGTATGGACGATTATACAAAGTGTATGGGAATATGATTACATGGTATGGAAATATATACATGTGGATGGGAATATTATTACATAGTATATGGGAATATTATTACATCGTGTATCGGGAATATTGTTACATAGTGTATGGGAAATGATTACCTAGCTGTTTATGAATGTTTTATTACATAGTGTATATGGGAATAATGTTATACAAGTGTATGGGTAATGGGGAATGTTAAATACATAGTGTATATGGAATATTATTACAGAGTGTATGGGAATATTATTACATAGTTATGGGAATATTATACATAGTGTTATGGGGAATATTTTTACATAGTGTAGGGGAATATTTATACATAGTGTGATGGGAATTTATACCCATCGTGTATGGGAATATTATTCATAGTGTAGGGGAATTTATTACATAGTGTTATGGGAATATTATACATAGTATATGGGAATATTATTTACATAGTGTATGGAATATTGTTACATAGTGTATGGGAATATTTTACATAGTGTATGGGAATGTTATTTACATAGTAATGGGAATGTTATTACATAGTGTAGGGAATGTTGTTACATAGTGTATGGGAATATTATTACCTAGTGTATATGGGAATATATATTACATAGTGTATGCGCAATATTATTACATAGTGTATGGAATATGTTAATAGTGTATGGGAATATGTTATTACATAGGTATGGAATATATTACATAGTGTATGGGAACTATTATTACAGAGTGTATGGGGAATATATTACATACGTGTAGGGAATATTATGGAATAGTGTATGGTGAATATTATTAAAAGTGGATGGGAATTTATTACATCGTGATGGAATATGTTACATAGTGTATGGGAATGTTGTTACATAGTGTTGTAATGGGAAGTTAATTAATAGTGTTTTGTATGGGAAATTGTTCAGTAGTGTATTGGGACTATTAGTACATAGTGTTATGGGAATATATTAAATCGTGATGGGAAATTATTCCATAGTGTATGGAATATTATTACATAGTGTTATGGGCATATTATTTACAGAGTGTATGGATATTGTTAATAGGTATGGGAATATTTATTAATAGTGTATATGGGAATTATAATAGTGTATGGGAATATGTTACATAGTGTATGGGAATATTTTTACATAGTGTATGGGAAATTATTACATAGGTATATGGGAATATTATTTAACTAGTTGTATGGGAAGATTGTTACATGTGATCGGGGAATAGTATACATACGTGTATGGGGGAAATATGTTACATAGTGTATGGGAATATTGTACATAGTGTATGGGAATATTATTACCTAGTGAGGGAAAATATATTCATAGTGTATGGGACGAGTATTACATAGTGTATGGCGAATATTATTAATAGTGTATGGGATATGTTACATAGTGTATCGGAATAGTATTACATTAGTTGTATGGGAATATTGTGACCTTAGTGTAGGGGAATATTACGTACATAGTGATCAGGTCATGGTATATCTGTAATATTCATTCATCCTGGTCATGGTATAACTGTAATATTCATTCATCCAGGTCATGGTATATCTGTAATATTCATTCATCCAGGTCATGGTATATCCGTAATATTCATTCATCCAGGTCATGGTATATCTGTAATATTCATCTATCCAGGTCATGGTATATCTGTAATATTCATTCATCCAGGTCATGGTATATCTGTAATATTCATTCATAAAGGGTAAATTCAGAACAAAATACATACGCTTACAGACATTTTTTTTAATCAGTTCTGTAGTTGATTTTATTAATCCAATACTTGATTTGCTCAGACTCAGTATGGAGGCTGTGTCAGTTAATAGAGGGAGGATCTCCTAACCTACACAGCCTTCCCCCTGTCCAATGCAATTCACACACACCAACTGTCACCATCCCAGTTACAGCAGAACTGCACACAGCAGAAGAGTTTATGGTACTAAAGCACTTGATGTTTTCTGCTGGGGTTAAACACCAACAGATCTGGCAGACCTAAGGCTAACACCGTGTTTCCTGTTTACTATTTTATACCATATTTCCCATTTATTGCTAGCATAACTGTTATATTCAGTTAGATAACTGTATACAACAGATATACCATGACTGAGGATGAATACAACAGATATACCATGACCTGGATGGATGAATAACAGATATACCAGACCTGGATGGATGAATTACAGATATACCATGACCTGGATGGATGAATATCAGATACATGACTGGATGAATGATATTACAGATATACCATGACCTGGATGATGAATATTACAGATATACCTGACCTGGATGAATGAAATTACAGAATACCATGACCTGGATGGATGAATTTAAGTCGTACCATGACCTGGATGGATGAATATTACAGATATACCATGACCTGGATGAATGAATATTACAGATATACCATGACCTGGATGAATGAATATTACAGATATACCATGACCTGGATAGATGAATATTACAGATATACCATGACCTGGTGAATGAAATTTACAGATATACCATGACCTGGATAGTGAATATTACAGATATACCATGACTGGATAGATGAATATTACAGATATACCATGACCTGGATGAATGAATATTACAGATATACCATGACCTGGATAGGAATATTACAGATATACCATGACCTGGATGAATGAATATACAGATAACCATGACCTGGATGGATGAATATTACAGATATACCATGACCTGGATGGATGAATATTACAGATATCCATGACCTGGATGAATGAATATTACAGATATACCATGACCTGGATAGTGAAATTACAGATATACCATGACCTGGATGAATGAATATTACAGATATACCATGACCTGGAAGGATGAATAACAGATATACATGACCTGGATGGAGATACAGATATACCATGACCTGGATGGATGAATATTACAGATATACCATGACCTGGATGGATGAATATTACAGATATACCATGACCGGATGGATGAATATACAGATATACCATGACCTGGATGAATGAATATTACAGATATAAACATGACCTGGATGGATGAAATATTACAGATATACCATGACCTGGATGGATGAATATACAGATATACCGTGACCTGGATGAATGAATATTACAGATATACCATGACCTGGATGGATGAATATTACAGATATACCTGACCTGGATGATGAATTTACAGATATACCATGACCTGGATGAATGAATATTACGATAACCATGACCTGGATGGATGAATATTACAGATATACCATGACCTGGATGGATGAAAATAACAGATATACCATGACCTGGATGGATGAATATTACAGATATACCAGACCTGGATGGATGAAATTACAGATATACCATGACCTGGATGGATGAATATTACAGATAGACCATGACCTGGATGAATGAATATTACAGATAGACCATGACCTGGATGGATGAATATTACAGATATACCATGACCTGGATGAATGAATATTACAGATATACCATGACCTGGATGAATGATATTACAGATAGACATGACCTGATGGATGAATATACAGATATACGTGACCTGGATGGATGAATATTACAGATATACCGTGACCTGGATGAATGAATATTACAGGTCACCTGTATGCAATTAATTACATAGGGATTAGGAATATTACTACATAGAGTATGAGAATATTGTTACATAGTGTATGGGAATATATTACATAGTGTATGGGAATATATTACCATAGTGTATATGGGAAATTATTCAAGTTTGTATGGGCATCGATACATGGTGTTGGTTATGCTATACATGTATATGGGAATATTATTTCATAGGTGTTAGGAATAACTATTACATAGGTGTATTGGGAATAGTTATTACATTACAACAAGTTTATTTTATTCAAAAAAATGATGACCTGATCACTCGCTAATTGAATTTGATGGAATGGATTTAAAATCTTACACATCTTCTATTAAAAAAATGCACCTAATTAAAAAAAAACACAAACCAGTGTAAAATTTAATCTTTTTATAACCATTCCAATTTCCAATAAACTGAAACTCTTAGTCCGGCCGCCCTTCACTACATATCCAAGCAGTTTCTCATGCGGCCAACTGAGAAATTTACTTGCCCACCCCTGCCTTACAGTGTCTTTAGAACAGGAAGGCGGACCTAACGTTTCAGATCCAATTGGGGCCCCTTATATAATATTTGGTACTATTAGTCAGTAAGTCACAGCAATGGCAAAGGCAGATTGAGTTGTCTGGCATCAATAAAATAACTAAATTTTGAGGCCCCACAACAGTAGAAGACAATCTAGCCAGAATCCCCTCTCTGTTAAATATGCAAGCAATATGCTTTGTATAAGGTTCTCATTCATCCAGGTCATGGTATATCTGTATAATTATTGCATTATCAGGTTCACGGTAGATAGACCATTATCTCTCTATAGACCATTATCTCTCCATATATCTGTCTATAGACCATTATCTCTCTATAGACCATTATCTCTCCATATATCTGTCTCTAGACCATTATCTCTCCATATATCTGTCTATAGACCATTATCTCTCCATATATCTGTCTCTAGACCATTATCTCTCTATATATCTGTCTATAGACCATTATCTCTCTATATATCTGTCTCTAGACCATTATCTCTCTATATATCTGTCTATAGACCATTATATCTCCATATATCTGTCTATAGACCATTATATCTCTATAAACCATTATCTCTCCATATATCTGTCTCTAGACCATTATCTCTCTATATATCTGTCTATAGACCATTATATATCTCAATAGACCATTATCTCTCTATATATCTGTCTATAGACCATTATATCTCTATAGACCATTATCTCTCTATAGACCATTATCTCTCCATATATCTGTCTATAGACTATTATCTCTCCATATATCTGTCTATAGACCAATATCTCTCTATATATCTGTCTCTAGACCATTATCTCTCTATAGACCATTATCTCTCTATAGACCATTATCTCTCCATATATCTGTCTCTAGACCATTATCTCTCCATATATCTGTCTATAGACCATTTTTTCTCCATATATCTCCCTATAGACCATTATCTCTCCATATATCTGTCTCTAGACCATTATCTCTCTATATATCTGTCTATAGACCATTATATCTCCCTATAGACCATTATCTCTCTATATATCTGTCTATAGACCATTATCTCTCTATATATCTGTCTATAGACCATTATCTCTCTATATATCTGTCTATAGACCATTATCTCTCTATAAACCATTCTCTTCATATATCTGTCTCTAGACCATTATCTCTCCATATATCTGTCTCTAGACCATTATCTCTCCATATATCTGTCTATAGACCATTATCTCTCCATATATCTGTCTATAAACCATTATCTCTCCATATATCTGTCTCTAGACCATTATCTCTCTATATATCTGTCTATAGACCATTATATCTCCCTATAGACCATTATAGGAGAATGGTTTATAGAGAGATAATGGTATATAGACAGATATATAGAGAGATAATGGTCTATGACAGATATATAGAGAGGATGAATGTCTATAGGAGGATATAATGGTTTAGTAGAAGATTATAGAAGATAATGGTCTAGAGACAAGATATAGGAGAGATAATGGTTTATAGACAGATATATGGAGAAGATAATGGTCTATAGACAGATATATGGAGAGATAATGGTCTAGAGGACAGATATATGGAGATAATGTCTAGAGAAAGATATATGAGAAGAATGAGTTTTATAGAGAGATAATGGTCTATAGACAGATATATAGAGAGATATGGTCGATAGACAGATATAGAGAGAGATAATGGTCTATAGGGAGATATAATGGTCTATAGACAGATATATAGAGAGATAATGGTCTAGAGACAGATATATGGAGAGATAATGGTTTATAGACAGATATATGGAGAGATAATGGTCTATAGACAGATATATAGAGAGATAATGGTCTAGAGACAGATATATGGAGAGAATGGTTTATAAAGAGATAATGGTCTATAGACAGATATATAGAGAGATAATGGTCTATAGACAGATATATAGAGAGAG
>JAACNH010000766.1:127835-141019 GCA_019447015.1 Hymenochirus boettgeri
TCTCTAGACCATTATCTCTCTATATATCTGTCTCTAGACCATTATCTATCCATACATCTCTCTATAAACCATTATCGCTCTATAGACCATTATCTCTCCATGGACCATTATCTCTTCATATATCTGTCTCTAGACCATTATCTCTCTCTATATCTCTCTATAGACCATTATCTCTCTATAGACCATTATCTCTCTTTATATCTGTCTATAGACCATTATCTGTCTATAGACCATTATCTGTCTATAGACCATTATCTGTCTATAGACCATTATCTCTCTATAGACCATTATATCTCTATATATCTGTCTCTAGACCATTATCTCTCTATATATCTGTCTATAGACAGAATATTATGAGAGTAAGATAGAGGATAATGGTCTATAGCAGATATGGAGGATATGGTATCAGAATGAGGTCTATAGCGATTAGGAGAGATAAGGTCATGAGTAATATAGAGAAGTATATGGAGATATGGTCTAAGGTATGGTTCATAAGAGATACAGGTATGAGATATGTTTGACAGAATGGATAGAGCGATATGTAGTTAGAGACAGATATATGGAGAGATAATGGTCTATAGACAGAATATGGAGAGATATGGTCTATAGAGAGATAATTGGTCTATAGACAGACTAATAGCGAGATAATGCTTGTCTATGACAGATATTGGAGAGATAATGGTCTAATAGATAGATATATGGAGAGTAATGGTCTATAGAGAGCTAATGGTTTATAGACAGATATATGGAGAGATAACCTGGCTATAGAGAGATAATGGTTTATAGACAGGATATCTAGAGAGATCAGGTCAGAGATATAATGGTCATAGAGACGATATATGGAGAGATCAATAAAAAAAAAACGGATTTATTAGGACAGATATATGGAGAGATAAGGTCTATTAGAGAGATTAATGGTTTATAGACAGATAATGGAGGAGATAATGGTCTAGAGACAGATATATGGAGAGATTAATGGTTTATAGACAGATATAAGTCTAGAGACAGATGATATATGGAGAGATAATGGTCGTATAGACAGATATATGTCTATAGACAGATATAGTGAGAGATAATGGTCTAAGAGAGATAATGTCTATAGGAGATAATGGTCTAAGCGACAGATATAATAAGAGATAGGATTTAAGGCGTTTAGAGATATGCAGATTATCAGAGAGATATTGGTCTATAGACAGATATATGGTATAGACCGAATTATGTCCGGAGAGTCTAGAGAGATTTAATGGTCTATAGAGCAGATAATGGTCATATAGAGAGATAATGGTCTATAGACAGATATAGAGTAATGGTAGGACAATGAGATAATGGTCTTAGCAGAATAGGTCTATAGACAGATCTATGGACGAGATAATGGGTCTATGAGAGTACTGGTCTATAGAGAGATAAGGGGTCTATAGCAGAGATATAGAGAGATAAGGTCTATAGAAGAGTATTATGAGAGAGATAATGGTACTATGACAGCAATATGGTTATAGGACAGATATATGGAGAGATAATGGTCTATAGAGAGATAAGGTTCTAACAGATATATAAGAGATAATGGTCTATAGAGAGATAATGGTTTATAGACAGATATATGGAGAGATAATGGGTCTATAGAGACCGATGAATGGTCTAAAGGACAGATATATAGAGAGAGCTAATGGTCTATAGACAGATAGTATGGAGAGATAATCGTCTATGAGAGAGATATGGTTTATAGACAGATATAGGAGGAGAAATGGTCGATAGGAGAAAATGGTCTATGAGTAGTAGAAATGGTCTATAGGACAGATATATGGAGAAGAAAGGTCTATAGAGAGATATGGTCTAGAGACAGATATATGGAGAGATAATGAGTCTTAGACAGATATAATGGAGAGATAATAGGTCTATTAGGAGAGAGAATGGTCTATAGACAGATATATAGAGAGAAATGGTCTATAGAGAGATATGGTCTAGAGAAAGAATTTAGAGCAGATAATGGTCTATAGAGAGATAATGGTCTATAGAGAGTTAATGGTCTATTAGACAGAAATGGTCTATAGAGAGATAATGTTCTATAGACAATAATGGTCTATGAACAGATAATGGTCTTTAGACAGTACATGTCTATAGACAGAGATATTGGAGATAATGGGTTCTATAGAGAGATAATGGTCTAGAGACAGAATATAGAGAGATAATGGTCTATAGAGAGAAAGGTCATAAGAGTAAGGTATATGAAGCTATGACATGGTCAATGTCTAAGGAGATAATGTGTCTATACCAGATATATAGAGAAGATTAATGCTATAGAGAGAGAGATATGGAGAGATATGGTCTTAGAGAGATAATGGGTCTAAGACAGATATTTGGACGGATAAGGTTATAGACAGATATATAGACAGATAATGGTTTATAGACAGATATATGAGAGATAATGGTCTACAGGACAGATGTATAGAGAGAAATGGCTATAGACAGATATATGGAGAGATATGGTCTATATAGAAAGATATGATGGGAGAGAGATAATGGTCTATAGAGATATAATGTCTAGAGACAGATATATAGAGATATAATGTATAGCAGATCATATTAGATATATATGCGTTTTAAGGACATGAATAATAGAGAGATAATGGTCATAGACGATATATAGAGAGTAATGGTTGTCTAGACAGATATATGGAGAGATAAATGGTCTATAGCAGATATTATGAGAGAGATAATGTCTATATAGAGGTAATGGCTATAGACAGATATATGCGAGATAATGGTTCTTTGTTACAGAGATATAATGGTCTAGAGACAGCATATTAGAGATTAATGGTCATAGGAAAGATATATAGAAGATAATGTCTGATAGAGAGATAATGGTCTATAGAGAGATATTATATGGTATCTAGACAGATATATGGAGAGATAATGGTCTAGAGACAGATATATGGGAGAGCTAATGGTCTATAAGAGGAAAATTGTCTAGAGACAGTATATGGAGAGATAATGGCCATTGGAGGAGTAATGGTTTATAGAAATATAATAGAGAGCTAATAAAAATATAGAGAGATAATGGTATATAGAGAGATATAATGGTCTATAGACAGATATATAGAGATATAATGGTCTATAGACAGATATAAAGAGAGATAATGGTCTATAGAGAGATAATGGTCTATAGAGAGAAAATGGTCTAGAGACAGATATATAGAGAGATATGGTCCATTGGAGAGTAAAGGTTTATAGGACAGATAATGAGAAATAATAATCTATAGGAGATAATGGTATATAGAGAGATATATGTCTAAGAAGATATATAGAGATATATATTGTATAGACAGTATATAAAGAGAGATAATGGTCTATAGAGAGAAATTTGTCTATAGAGAGATATGGTTATAGGAGTATGAGAGAGGATAATGGTATTATAGAGAGATAATGGTCTATAGACAGTATATAGTAGCCATATTGGTCTAGAGACAGCAATATAGAGGAGTAATGGTCCATAGACAGTATATGGAGAGATAATGGTCTATAGAGAGATAATGGTTACTAAGACAGTATAAATAGAGAGATATGGTCTATAGCAGAGTAAAAGGTTTATAGACAGATAAATAGAAGAATGTGGATATAGAGTCTATATGAGATTGATAGAAGAATAGATAGAGCAGGGATAATGGAAATAGAGAGATATAATGGCTATAGACCAGAATAATAATAGAGAGATAAGGTACTATGGACAGATATATGGAGAGGATAATGGTTATAGACAGCATATAATGGAGAGTCATTGTCTATAGGAGAGATACATGGTCTAGAGACAGATATATAGAGAGATAATGAGTTTAGAGAGATAATGGCCTATTAAGAGAGATAATGGTCTGTAGGACAGATAATGCGTCGTAGCAGAATATATAGAGCGATAATGGTTAGGAGAAGATCATAATACCAGATGATAATGGTTCTAGAGAGATCATGGTATAAGACAGATAATGGTCTGTGGACAGGATATATAGAGGATAATGGTCTTAGAGACAGAGATATAAAGAGATAATGGTCTATAGAGAGATATGGTTCAGAGACAGATTATGGAGAGAAATGGTCTATAGAGAGATAATGGTTAGAGACAGATATATGGATGAGATAATGGTCTATAGGAGAGATAATGGTCATAGAGAGATGATGGTATAGAGACAGATATATGGAGAGATAACTGTCATATAGACACGATAATGTTAGAAATAGATATATGGAGATGATAAATGGTCGAGAGGACAATGATATCTAGGAGAGATAAGGTCTATAGAGAGAGAAAAATGGTCTATAGAAGAGATGAGGGTCTATAGACAGAGTATATGGAGAAGAGATGGTCTATCGAGATATACATGGTCTCAGAGCAGAATATAGAGATATAAATGGTTATAGACAAAGATATAAGATAGATAATGGTCTATAGAGAGAGATAATGGTCTATAGAAGAGAATAATGGTCTAGAGACGATATATGGAGAGAGATAATGGTCTATAGAGAAGCAATGGTCTAGAGACAGATATATGGAGAGGATAAGGTCCATGAAGAGAGATAATCGGTTTATGAAAGAAGATTATAGAGCGATAATAATAAACTATAGAGAGATAATGGTATTATAGAGAGATATAATGGTCTATAGACAGATATATAGAGGATGTAATGTGTAACAAGTATAAAGAGAGATATAGCTTAGACGAGATAATGCGTCTATAGAGAGAAAATGGTCTTGTGCTGTCTAGAGACAGATATATAGAGAGATAATGGTCCATGGAGAGATAATGGTTTATAGACAGATATATAGAGAAATAATAATCTATAGAGAGATAATGGTATATAGAGAGATATAATGGTCTAGAGACAGATATATAGAGATATAATGGTCTATAGACAGATATAAAGAGAGATAATGGTCTATAGAGAGATAATGGTCTATAGAGAGATAATGGTCTATAGAGAAGATATAGAGAGAGATAATGGTATATAGAGAGATAGTCTAAGACAGAATCATAGATAGATAAGGTTAGGACAAGATATATAGAGAGATAAAGATAATGCGTCCATAGACAGAACTATGGAGAGATAAGGTCTATAGAGAGATAATGGTCTATAGACAGATAAATAGAGAGAAATGGTCTATAGAGAGATATGTTTTTATAGACAGATAAATAGAGTTAATGGTCTATAGACAGGATAAGGTCTTAGACAGATATAGAGAGATAATGGTAAATAGCGAGATATAATGGTCTATAGACAGATAAATAGAGAGAATGGTCTATAGACAGATATATGGAGAGATAATGGTCTATAGAACAGATAATATGGAGAGTAATTGTCTATAGAAAGATAATGGTCTAGAGACAGATATATAGAGAGATAATGGTTATAGAGAGATAATGGCCCTATAGAGAGATAATGGTCTGTAGACAGATATGGTCTGTAGACAGAGATATAGAGAGATAATGGTCTAGAGACAGATATATACAGAGATAATGGTCTATAGAGAGATAATGGTCTATAGACAGGAAATGGTCTGTGGACAGATATATAGAGAGATAATGGTCAGAGAGATATATACAGAGATAATGGTTCTATAGAGAGAGATAATGGTCTAAGGACAGATATATGGAGAGATAATGGTTCTATATAGAGATCATGGTCTAGAGACAGTATATGGAGAGATATGGTCTATAGAGAGAGATAATGGTCTATAGAGAGATGATGGTCTAGAGACAGATATATGGGAGAGTAATAGTCTATAGACAGATAATGGTCTAGAAATAGTATATGGAGAGTAATATCTAGAGCCGATATATGGAGACAGATACATGTCTATAGAGAGATAATGGTCTATAGAGAGATATGGATGGTCTAGAGACAGATATATGGAGAGATATAAGGCTATAGACAGATAATGGTCTAGAAATAGATATATGGAGAGATAATGGTCTAGAGACAGATATATGGAGAGATAATGGTCTATAGAGAGATAATGGTCTATAGACAGATATATAGAGAGATAATGGTCCATGGAGAGATAATGGTTTATAGACAGATATATGGAGAGATAATGGTCTAGAGACAGATATATAGAGATATAATGGTCTATAGACAGATATAAAGAGAGTAATGGTCTATGAGAGATAATGGTCTATAGAGAGATATAGAGAGAGATAATGGTCTAGAGACAGATATTGAAGAGATAATGGTCCATGGGAGGATAATGGTCTATAGAGCGATAATGGTTTATAGAGAGATGTATGGATAGATAATGGTCTAGAGACAGATATACGAGAGATAATGGTCTAGAGACAGATATATGAGAGATAATGGTCTAGAGACAGATATATAAATAGATAATGACACATGGAGAGAGATATGGTCTATAGACAGATATATAGAGACATAATGGTCTATAGACAGATAAATAGAGAGATAATGGTCGAGAGGACAGATATTAGAGATATGGTTCTATAGAGACATAATGGTCTATAGACAGTAAAATAGAGAGATAATGGTCTAAGAGACAGATATATGGAGAGAAATGGTCTTCTATAGAGATTATAATGGCTATGACAGATATTAGAGAGATAAGGGTCTATAGACAGATATATAGAGAGATAATGGTTTAAGACAGATATTAGAGAGATGAATGGTCTAGAGACAGATAATAGAGATAAATGGTCATAGAGAGATAATGGTCTATAGACCAGATAATGTCTATAGAGAGATAATGGTCTATAGACAGATATAAAAAGAGATAAGGTCTATAGGAGATAATGGTCTATAGAGAGATATAAGAGAGAGATAATGGTCTAGAGACAGATATATAGCGAGTATAATGGTCTATAGAGAGATAATGGTCTATAGAGAGATAATGGTCTATAGATAGATAATGGGTCTATGACATATATAGAGAGATAAGGGTCTATAGAGAGATAAATGGTCTAGAGACAGATATATGAGAGATAATGGTCTATATAGAGATAATGGTCTATAGAGTATAAGGTTCTATAGACAATATAGACAGATAATGGTCATAAGACAGATTCTATAGAGAGATAATGGTTATAGACAGGATAATAGAGAGATAATGGTCTAGAGAGACAGTATATAGAGAGATAATGGTCTATAGAGAGATAATGGTCTAGAGACAGATATGTGAGGAGAGATAAGGTCTATAGTAGAAGATATAATGGTCTATAGACATATATATAGACAGATATATAGAGAGATAATGGTAATAGACAGATAAATAGAGAGATAATGGTAATAGATAAATAATGGTTTATAGACAGCAGATAAATAGAAAGATAATGTCTATAGACGATAATGGTAGAATAGACAGATAGATAGAGAATAATGGTCCAAAATAGAGAGATATAAGGTTTAGACAGATAAATCGAGAGATAATGGTCTATAGACAGATATATGGAGAGATACATAGTCTATAGACAAGATATTGAGAGATATTGTCTATAGAGAGATAATGGTCTAGAGACAGATAATAGAGAGATAATGGTCTATAGAGAGATAAATGGTTCCTATAGAGAGATAATGGTCTGTAGACGATAATGGTTGTAGACAGATATATAGAGAATGAGTCTAGAGACAGATATATACAGAGATAATGGTCTATAGAGAGTAATGGTCTATAGACAGATAATGGTCTGTGGACAGATATATAGAGAGATAATGGTCTAGAGACAGAAATATACAGAGATAATGGTCTATAGAGAGGATAATGGTCTAGAGACAGATATATGGAGAGATAATGGTTATAGAGAGATTAATGTCTAGAGACAGATATATGGAGAGATAAGGTCTATAGAGAGTAATGGTCTATAGAGAGATGATGGTCTAGAGACGAATTATGGAGGAATAAATAGTCTATAGACAGATAATGGTCTAGAAAAGATATATGGAGAGATAATGGTCTAGAGACAGATATAGGAGAGATAATGGTCTATAGAGAGATATGGTCTATAGAGAGATGATGGTCTATAGACAGATATATGAGAGAGAATGGTCTAGAGACAGATATATAGAGATATAATGGTCTATAGAGAGATAATGGTCTATAGACAGATAATGGTTATAGACAGTATGGATCTAAAGGACGGATAATGGTCTATAGACAGATAAAGAGAGATAATGGGTCTAAGAGAGAATGGTCTTAGAGAGATATAGAGAGAGATAATGGTCTAGAGACAGATATGAAGAGATAATGGTCCATGGAGAGATAATGGTCTATAGAGCGATAATGGTTTTAGAGAGATGTATGGATAGATAATGGTCTAGAGACAGAAAGTATAGAGACAGATTATAGTAGAGAGATAGAATGGTCTAGAGACAGATATATAAATAGATAATGACACATGGAGAGATAATGGTCTATAGACAGATATATAGAGAATAATGGTCTATAGACAGATAAATAGAGAGATAATGGTTAGAGACAGATATATAGAGAGATAATGGTCTATAGAGACCTAATGGTCTATAGACAGATAAATAGAGAGATATGGTTAGAGACAGATATATGGAGAGATAATGGTCTATAGAGAATAATGGTCTATAGACATATATAGAGTAGATCATGGTCTATAGACAGATATATAGAGAGATAATGGTTTATAGACAGATATATAGAGAGATATGGTCTAGAGACGATATATAGCGATATATGGGGTCTATAGAGACGATAATGGTCTATAGACAGTAATGGTCGTATAGAGAGATAATGGTCTATAGACAGAATAAAAAGAGATAATGGGTCTATAGAGAGATAATTGGTCTATAGAGAGATATAGAGAGAGATAATGGTCTAGAGACAGATATATAGCGATATAATGGTCTATAGAGAGATAATGGTCTATAGAGAGATAATGGTCTATAGATAGAAATGGTCTATAGACAGATATATAGAGAGATAATGGTCTATAGAGAGATAATGGTCTAGAGACAGATATATGGAGAGATAATGGTCTATATAGAGATAATGAGTCTATAGAGATATAATGGTCTATAGACAGATATATAGACAGAGATAATGGTCTATAGACAGATATATAGAGAGATAATGGTCTATAGACAGATAAATAGAGAGGTAATGGTCTAGATTGAGACAGATATATAGAGAGATAATGGTCTATAGAGAGATAATGGTCTAGAGGACAGATATTGTGGAGAGAAATGGTCTATAGAGATATAATGGTCTATAGACATATATATAGACAGATATATAGAGAGATAATGGTTAATAGACAGATAAATAGAGAGATAAGGTCTATAGAGAAAAAATAATGGTTTATAGACAGATAAATAGAAAGATAATGGTCTATAGACAGATAATGGTCGATAGACAGATATATAGAAGAGATAATGGTAAATAGAGAGATATAATGGTCTATAGACAGATAAATAGAGAGGAAATGGTCTATAGACAGATATATGGAGAGATAATAGTCTATAGACAGAATATGGAGAGATAATGTCTATAGAGAGGATAATGGTATAGAGACAGAGATATAGAGAGATAATGGTCTATAGAGAGAAATGGCCTATAGAGAGATAATGGTCGTGTAGACAGATAATGGTCTGTAGACCAGATATATAGAGAGATAATGGTCTAGAGACAGATATATACAGAGATAATGGTCTATAGAGAGATAATGGTCTATAGACAGATAATGGTCTGTGGACAGATATATAGAGAGATAATGGTCTAGAGACAGATATATACAGGATAATGGTCTATAGAGGAGATAATGGTCTAGAGACAGATATATGGAGAGATATGGTCTATAGAGAGATAATGGTCTAGAGGAGACGATATATGGAGCGATAATGGCGTACTAAGAGAGATAATGGTCTATAGAGAGATGATGGTCTAGAGACAGATATATGGAGAGATAATAGTCTATAGACAGAATGGTCAGAAATAGATATATGGAGAGATAATGGTCTAGAGACAGATATATGGAGAGATAAGGTCTATAGAGAAGATAATGGTCTATAGAGAGATGTGATGGTCTTAGACAGATATATGGGAGAGATAATGGCTATAGAGATATAATGGTCTAAGAGACAGATATATAGAAGAATAATGGTCTATAGACAGATATATAGATAGATAATGGTCTATAGAGAGGATAATGGTCTATAGAGAATATAATGGTCTAGAGACAGATATATGGAGAGATAATGGTCTATAGAGGGAAAATGCGTTAGAGAGGACAGAGACAGATTATGGAGAGCTAATGGTCCTGGAGAGATAATGGTTATAGAAAGATATATAGAGAGATATAATAAACTATAGAGAGATAATGGTATATAGAGAGATATAATGGTCTATAGACAGATATATAGAGATATAATGGTCTATAGACAGATATAAAGAGAGATAATGGTCTATAGAGAGATAATGGTCTATAGAGAGAAAATGGTCTAGGACAGATATATAGAGAGATAATGGTCCATGGAGAGATAATGGTTTATAGACAGATATATAGAGAAATAAATCTATAGAGAGATAAATGTATATAGAGAGATATAATGGTCTAGAGACAGATATATAGAGATATAATGGTCTATAGACAGATATAAAGAGAGATAATGGTCTATAGAGAGATAATGGTTATAGAGAGATAATGGTCTATAGAGAGATATAGAGAGAGATAATGGTATATAGAGAGATAATGGTCTATAGACAGATATATAGATAGATAATGGTCTAGAGACAGATATATAGAGAGATAATGGTCCATAGACAGTATATGGGAGATAATGTCGAAGAGAGATAATGCTTATAGGCAGAAAATAGAGAGTAATGGTTATAGAGAGATAATGGTTATAGCAGATAAATAGAAAGATAATGTCTATAGACAGATAATGGTCTATAGACAAGATATATAGAGAGTATAATGGGTTAAATAGAAGAGAATAATGGTCTATAGGACAGATAAATAGGAGAGATTAATGGTCTATAGACAGATATATGGGAGATAATGGTTATGATCGATAATTGGAGAGATAATTGTCTATAGAGAGATAATGGTTAAGGACAGATATATAGAGAGATAATGGTCTATAGAGAGATAATGGCCTATAGAGAGAAATGGTCTGTAGACAGATAATGGTTGTAGACAGATATAGAGAGATTAATGGTCTAGAGACAGATATATACAGAGATAATGGTCTCTAGAGAGATAATGGTCATAGAGAGACTAATGGTTCTATAGGACAGATTATAGAGATAATGGTGTAGAGACAGATATATGGAGAGATAATGTGGTCTATAGAGAGATAATGGTTAGAGACAGATATATGGAGAGATAATGGTCTATAGAGAGATAATGGTCTAGAGGACAGATAATGTGAGAAGATAAGGTATATGAGAGAAATGGTCTATAGAGAGATGATGGTCTAGAGACAGATATATGGAGAGATAATAGTCTATAGACAGATAATGGTCTAGAAATAGATATATGGAGAGATAAATGGTCTAGAGACAGATATATGAGAGATAATGGTCTATAGACAGGATATATAGAGAGATAATGGTCCATGGAGAGATAATGGTTTATAGACAGAATATGGAAGATAATGGTCTAGAGACAGATATATAGGATATAATGGTCTAAGACAGATATAAAGAGAGATAATGGTCTATAGAGAGATAATGGTCTATAGAGAGAATAGAGAGAGATAATGGTCTAGAGACAGATATATGAAGGATAATGGTCCATGGAGAGATAATGGTCTATAGAGCGATAATGGTTTATAGAGAGATGTATGGATAGATAATGGTCTAGAGACAGATATATAGAGAGATAATGGTCTAGAGACAGATATATAGAGAGATAATGGTCTAGAGACAGATATATAAATAGATAATGACACATGGAGAGATAATGGTCTATAGACAGATATATAGAGGACATAATGGTCTATTCGACAGATAAATAGAGAGATAATGGTCTAGAGACAGATATATGAGACGATAATGGTCATAGAGACATAATGGTCTATAGGACAGATAATAATAGAGAAGATAATGGCTAGAGACAGATATATGGAGAGATATGGTCTATAGAGATATAATGGTTTCTATAGACAGATATATAGAGAGATAATGGTTCTATAGACAGATATATAGAGAGATAATGGTTTATAGACAGATATATAGAGAGATAATGGTCTAGAGACAGATATATAGAGATATAATGGTCATAGAGAGATAATGGTCTTAGACAGATAATGATCTATAGAGAGATAATGGTCTATAGACAGAATAAGAGAGATAATGGTCTATAGAGAGATAATGGTCTATAGAGAGATATAGAGAGAGATAATGGTCTAGAGAGATATATAGCGATATAATGGTCTATAGAGAGATAATGGTTATAGAGAGATAATGGTCTAAGATAGATAATGGTCTATAGACAGATATATAGAGAGATAATGGTCATAGAGAGATAATGGTATGAGGAAGATATATGGAGAGATAATGGTTCATATAGACGATACTGGTTATAGAAGAATAAGGGTCTATAGACAGATATATAGACAGAATAATGGTCTATAGACAGATATATAAGATGATTTTAATGGTCTATAGACAGATAAATAGAGAGATAAGGTCTAGAGACAGTATATAGAGAGATAATGGTCTATAGAGAGATAATGGTCTAGAGACAGATATTGGGAGATAGGTCGTAGAGTATATAATGGTCTATAGACATATATATGACAGATATATAGAGAGATAATGGTTATAGAAGATATATAAGAGATAATGGTCTAGAGACAGATATATAGAGATATAATGGTCTATAGAGAGATAAGTGTCTATAGACATATAATGGGTTATAGACATATATATAGCAATATATAGGAGTAATGGTTTATAGACAGATATATAGAGAGATAATGGTTTAGTCTAGAGACAGTATATAGAGATTAATGGTCTATAGAGAGATAATGGTCTATAGACGAGATCATCGTCTATAGAGTAATGGTCTTAGACAGATAATGGTATAGACAGATATAAAGAGAGAAATGGTCTATAGGAGAGATAATGGTCTAGAGAGATAATGGTCTATAGAGAGATAATGGTCTATAGACAGATTATGGTTATGAGAGAGATAATGGCTATAGAGAGATAAATGGTC
>JAACNH010000767.1:0-102521 GCA_019447015.1 Hymenochirus boettgeri
TTACTATCTGTTCTCACTGTGTGTGACCTTTACTGGCTGCTCTCAGTGTATGGGACCTTCACTGTCGGTTCTCACTGTATGGGACCTTTACTGTCTGTTCTCACTGTATGGGGCTTTCACTGTCTGCTCTCACTGTATGGGACCTTTACTGTCTGTTGTCACGGTATGGGCCATTTACTGTCTGCTCTCACTGTATGGGACCTTTACTGTCTGTTCTCACTGTATGGGACCTTTATTGTCTGTTCTCACTGTATGACTGTCGGTTCTCACTGTATGGGACCTTTACAGTCTGTTCTCACTGTATGGGGCTTTCACTGTCTGCTCTCACTGTATGGGACCTTTACTATCTGTTCTCACTGTATGGGTAGGCTGGGAAGCAAAGGTCATTCAGGAATTACAGACACAAAATATCACGTTTCATGAGATGCCCGAAGAACAGGGACATGTCCTTGCTCTGGTCTCAAAGATATTTCTTCACAATGATACCATAAATAAGGAAACTGATCTGCAATGCATATGGCAAGCTCACCATGTATTTTAGCCGGTAATAACATCATCAAAAGGCTGGAAATATCTTTTGGAAGATGTGGAAACCATCATCGCCTCTGTTCTCCCAATGCCACCTGTGGCATGACAAGTTGTTGACCTATAGCTGTTCAGAAACGCGGATACCACAACGGAGCGCTTGTGAATTCATCATTCAATTTATGATCCACAAGCTTAAAAAGAAACACGGCGAACTTCGATCGGTCAAGGTGGCCAATGTTAATGTCCAGGAGTCAGACAACTCTGCCTGTTTCATTGACGGATCTGTACATTACAATAAACTTAGATATAAATAGACATTGCACACAGATATTTACCTAGTACTTAAATCTCACGTGCCAATTTGATGCTTTAGTTCTAAAATTGAGGCTTGCACATGGGTCATAATACCAGAGTCCATGTGAAACCTATTCATCTCATTTTATTTACAAGAACATGGATCTAACAGGCTGAATAAATTGTTAGAGAAATGTAGGGATACATCAGTTTTATCTGATTTAATTTACGTTATTGCAGGTCGATGGGCCACTACTAGAAATTTAGAATCAAGACATGTTGAACGGTCTACTAAAATGTCTGTCTGAAACGATCATTGCTATTACATCATTTAAAAGATACAAAAGTTATAAGCGCATCATGTGGTGTGCCCATAACGAGGCCAACTTAAGAGGGTATCTCATGGCTGGTAAAAAACCTTTTGGTATAAGTTTTATTGAGAAAACAGGAGTAAAGAGTCTTCAATAAATGTTCAGGAGCCGGGACGAGTTTTACAGGAACTTCCACGATCATCGCTCCTCCGCCGCATTCTTTGACAGGCCCCCCGAAGCGGCAGTGCAGTGGGCATGACGTTATAGAATACAGAGTCAGTCTGGACCTGTACAAACTACACGGCGGAGGGAGCGAGCGATGGGTACCTTACCTTCTCTCCCAGCTCTGCAGCTTTATTTGGAAGAATGGGAGAAGACACAGCGCCTTTACCTCCTGTTCTTCAATAAAAACTGACTACCAAAAGGTTGTTTTTACCAGAAAGACGATAGACCTTTTAACCACTATTCCTATAACATTCTACATGCAATTCCTGTATCTTTTATTTAATTTCCTGCTGCCACAGTCCTTGACATCTTCAAAGGACATTTCTTTGTATGACCTAATTGAAGATTGACTGACAGGGAGTGCAGTTTCGTAATTGGGTAGTTTGGACCCTTTAAGGGAATTGCCTTGACACTCTCTAGTACCCTCTTTGAAACTACATCATATTGCAACATAAAACTTTCATACTAATAATGAAGGTTAAGTTCAATCATGGTCTGAATAATATTTTTTGTGTGATTATGCAGGGACAGAGGGAAAAAAACATTTTCAGTGACTTTAACACTCTTGCTAAAGTAACATTTTAAAACATGTGCGCTAAACAAATAAGGGATAAATAAAAGGATTTTCCTATTATCTGGCCATAGTCTAGGGTTAAAATTATGAGGGATTGCAAATAGGTATATTGTTTTTCAGCCTTCTGCATCTTGATTAAGCGACAAATCATGATTTGTCAGCAGTTTTCAAACAGATTGGTCTTCCTCTGGGGACCAGAGTCCAAGCAAATACACTAAATCTTAACCTTTTCAGCACTTTGTATACATCTTAATCCTGCATAGAGAAGTGATCCACGGGCTGCTTTTAAAGCTTTTTTAAAGACACTAGGCATTTCTTAAACCCACTTTTTTTATGTGAAAAAGACATTTAGGTCAACAATGACATGTTTGTATGAGAGCATCGTGCACAATAGTTACCGGAGATTGTCATTAAAAAAATGTTTCTAAACGTGGTCATTGATGCTATAGCCAAGTGAATGGGACATATTTCTTAATAAACACCCAAAAAGCAGAGAAACACTGCGTGCCCGCCTCGTGTTTTTCATAGTCACATTGACAATCGAGGAGGAAATCTTTCCACAAATTTTACCACATCAGTCAATTAATAAAACTGGCCCTGTGTGACAGAACAAGCTGCTGTTATAAATTTCGCGTTCTACCTGTCAGCGTTTAAAACAGAAACCAGTTTGTATTCACTAAACTTGCCACAGCCTTTTTCCCCCTAGAGGCACAAGCATAGTGGAACCCAAGCTGTCAACTTTGCTGTCCGGTACATATCTACCTGAGCAAAAGAGCAGCAGGGGGGGAATTGACATGAAGTGTCAGCCACGAATACCACGATCCACTCGTAATTCGGCAGGTAGAACCGGCTTTTTCACATTCTTATTTTGAACTTTCTGTCTATCTGAGTTAGACCTGATGAATCATTCTCGCTGTAATTATAGCTTAGAGGCGTAACTCCGACTTGCTGCTAAATTGCTCGCGGTTAAAATTTTTGTTCAGGCCCCAGATGGAGAATGAATCCTAATAGGAATCCCGAAAACAGAAGGCGCTTTCTAAAACCAGAGAAGAGGAGAGGAAGGAAGCAAAAAACTCTTAATAGGACAAAGATTGTCCTCTAAGAAATTCATAAGATCAGAGTAGAGTGTAAAGCATTAGATCTATCCCCTTAGCCATATATGAAAATAAGGAATGGAGACTTTGGGTAATGTTGATTTACTTGAAAGGGCCTACCGTGGAAAAGGAAATCACCAAGTCTTCCATTCTTATTGCATGAGCATACAAGCCAGATGATTGTGTACTAATCTTTCTTATATTTCCTTTGATAAGGTATATACGCTGGTAACATGAGGCACGATCGAGTAACATTACGATTGTTGCTACTTAACTAAACCCCGGCGGTATTGACTAAAAAGCACATCACCGCGGGTTATAGATATGGTCATCTAATATAGATAGGGCCCATATCATTGTATCATGAATATGTGTTGGTGTTAACATTTAAGTGTGAGCTTTTAAAACCAACTCATAGCTTCAAGGGGTATACTCATTCTCCCACAAACCCAAATGTTAAATTTATTAATTTATTAATATCCATGAGATTCAGCTACCTGAGATTTTCCCTGGAGACTAGTCAAATAGTGAATGTGTCACATTGATTGGGTTCCTGGCCCACTGGAGTCATTGACGCGTTGGGGCACAATATAAAGACATGGGCGTTTGTACTAAAATGGCATGGTATTACTAGGAATGGTTCCCATTTAGATTCTGACCACTCTAGCTGGGTTGGCAACACATCTAAATTGCCAGCTAGGCTATGATTCAGAATCAGTTCCGTCTAAAGAACAAACGGACAGTTTGCGTAATCATGATATAAACATATGTACTATATTGCAGTTTATAGTGAGTGATTGTAGATGTGTTATTCCCCCTTAGCATGAATGACACTTGAAGAATGACAAGACCTTGTTGACTTCTCTGCCTCATTAATCCCGTGGTAACAAAGTGATTCAAATGTGTGCAAGATCTTTTTAGAACCCGAAGTACTGGGTGGAATTCATACATAAACGATGGCTGTCAAGGATTCCCTTGTCTAGTTTAGAAATTTTCTGGAGGTTTTCCCTTACACCAATTAAAAAAAACATTCATTGCGTACTCTAAATTTGTAAATAATAAATAAATAATAGGATTTTCAGAAAAGTTGGTTCTAGTCGTTTTTGGCCATAAAGTGTGCAGCGTCGTATATGCTACAGCTGTGAAATGGGAATATGATTATATTTTTGAGATGTGATAAATCTTAGATATACTGGGGAAAAAAACACCAGCCCATCATTGAAAAATAAAAATGATTTAAAAGTAACATTATTCAATGAAAATGTACCAAAGGTTACAATGACAGAAACGATGTCTGCATCTGATGTAAGGGCTTGGGGTGTAGGCATGGCGGCAAGCAACAATGTGAAAAAAAGTATAATTGCACACCAGTCTTGAAATGGTATTTGTGCATAATAAACACTAGGTGATGTTTCCTGTGACACGCACCTTCATCAGGCAAATACGGTTCACAAATTATTTGGATCAGGGCTGGCTATCAGGATAGTAAGTGAAATGGCAGGTATTTCCCAGAGCCTTCATTTCATATCATTATTATTATTGTGGATTTATATAGCGCCAACATCTTACGTAGCACTGTTGAATACATGTTATCATTTCACATCAGGCCCTGCAAAAGCTTTTTTGTTGTAACAACCTAAAAAAGCAAAATCTAAGCACATTATCTGACACTCACAACCTATAGTATGTCTTTATGTGGTGGGGGAAAACTGAGTGCCCGAAGAAAACCCACGCAAGCACAGGGAAAACAAAACAAATAAAATCCGTGCAGATGTGTTCAAGGGTGGATTCGATCTCAGGACTTCAGCAACATGCAAGTCATCAGTGCTACACTGACCACGGTGCGCACCAGTTGGGGTTGTTACTTTTGCTATGAACTCTTGGATGCAGCCTTCTAAGATGCACTGAACGAATTTGGGCCCTTACAGGGGGCACTACACTCAAGCATCGATATTCTGAACAATTCGATCAAGCATGATCGGAATACTCGATGACACTTTTTTGGGGGTTTTCGATAGGAACGGTCGCCGTTATCAATTGGCTATCAAAAAAAAACCTGATGGAAAACTTGTTCATCAACCCCATCTACCAGAAACCATACCTTCCGTAGTTTTAAGATGAAATCTTGATTTTCGATGTTCTTCCGATTGGATTTCGACTGTTTGCGAATCGAACATCAATCGGAAGAATATTGGACCATTCATGTCCCTTAAGATAGAGATAGAGGACAATTTCAAAACCAAAGCCCAAGTGCAAAGTAGAAGATCAAATAAAAGACAAGTAACCTTTAGAGCATAAATCAACAACAGGATGATAAGCAAACAATAAGGAGCCATGGAAACAAAGTGACCAGCACCTTAACCAACCAATGTGCAAGTTAACTATGGCCTACTGCCAGTTTAATCATGCTTAACTCCCATAAACAAAGGCTTGGACTCACAATGATGATGCAAAACTGTAAACACAAGCCAAAAATGGTACTAATTATGGTCCCTAATCTAACACAAGCAAATATGGAGTGGAAAAGCCACAGGAAGTATATATTAATGGTCAAGCTACACCAAAATATAGAACTGCTGGAGATTAAACTTGAACATATCAAAAAATAAATGAAGAACCTTCCTGTAGCACAATGCCATTAGAAGAGTAGACATTTCACCACAAAGATCTTTTGTAACACAAACACAATTGCCCTTAAAATATGTTTTAATAAGTGCGGCGGAAACAGTGCCCCCCCAAAAAAGCATGATATCAGCATTAAAAATGATGACATAACCTTTATATAATTTCTTTAACGATAACCATAAAAAGTAAAAGGTGGAGAACGGGCACTGTTTATAAAGCAGAGTGTTAGTTCCCTATTACACCATACTGTATGTATGACTTGCCACCACGTACAGAAGGTCCATAAAAATTTCAGTCCTGGATAAGGCTAACAAATCTCACTTTAAACTTTTTTTGGGACCAAACGTCCATGTGTAACCCAGTGTCATGCAAAGTATAAATGTAAGGTTCCCACAAATAGTGAACGATCACCAACAAATGGTACAGTGATAGTTGGCAAAAAATTTATAGTTTCCATTAATGGTTATTCGAAAAAAAAAAAATCCTTCTGATTGCCATTTGGATTAAAAAGGAATTGACAAAGTTTGCTTAGGTATTTTAAAAGAATCTTGTAAATTCAACTTGAAGGGAAAAATACATTACCGACAATCAAAAATCAAGGGAATTTGTTTTCTTTGTCATTTTTAACATTTTGCATGGGCTCAGCATATAAACAATTGTTGTTTAAGGTCTTTCTGAAAATGAGAACAGTTCTGTGGATGTGTTGGAATTTCGCAGAGCTGGGAAATCTGCTTGAAAAATTCCCAATTTCATCATCCGATTGATGAGAAACAGAATTTCAAAATAGCACCCCAATTTCTGATTTAATCTTCTTGAATTTTCGATTTTTATATTGTCACTTGATAGAGGTATTGGTGTTTAAGTGGGCATCGAGACATAAATAGTAAGTATTTATTGTTACTGCTGCCTTACCTGAAATCTAGTGACACCTTTTCCAATTGCTTTATCTAAGCCTTTACGTGTCTTTTTTTGGTAAATGTGAATATCATTTTAGAAAATATACATTAATTAATAACAGTTTATTTCAAACTAATGCTATGTCTCAGGGTAATAACATCCAAATCTGGCCAATACAGAAATTGGATGGATCTCAACATTAGGTACATGTAAGTGGGAGGGGTTTAGATACTTAAAGACTATAGATACTTTGTTCCCCCTTGCATTCTACAATTATTGTAACCTTCAAATAAAGCTGAACCACCTTGCGTGGAAAAAAGTAGAGAATGTTAAGTATTGCCGTTGGAACCTAGCGGCATAGTTTAAATCTGCAACTTATTGCAGTTTTAGGAAGTAAATTTAAGTAGCTGAAGCCTAAATTTTATTTCATTTTGGAGTTTAGATAAAATTGAAAAAAATTGTTGCTTCACACAATATCCAAAAGTTGCATTTTCACGGGTGAGTATATGTTCATATCAACCCAGGATTTCTGTTGTGTGTGAAGAAATTTCTGTTACTGATATTGGTATGTTGGTCTGTGTTGTGACGTGGTATTTCTGGCTTCTTGACAAATAAGATTATACTAGAAAAAATGGCAAATGATTCTTAAATAATGACCTGCGTGGGCTTACAGATCTTCTGATGGGGGGTGAGGGGAGTGATCATCAGAGATGATAATAAAAAATGGGAATTTCCGTTCCTTCCTCGGTTCCACAGAATCTTGCGGACCGAAAATCTGTATAGGACAAATTGAAATCAGTTTTAAAAAAAGATTTGAATTGTCACCCAATATTTAACTTTCGGCTTTTTGATACAGAGTGGCATAGTGTGATAGACATATAAGCGGGAACACTTAGAGATGACAAGGTGGCCAATATAAGATCCTTTGGGGGGAGATTACAATTCATGTACCTTCCAACCCTCATCTTCCCATCTTGTTTCTATAATAAAGTATCTTAGGCTTGAGTTATTGCATCACAGAAACCTGAAGGTAAGAGGGGGCAGACTACAGCTCATTTAAATAACATTCGTTTTCGCAACTACTAAGATGAACAAAAAAAATAACGTTATACGTAGTGCATGTGGGTGCCGTGCTTAAGATTAAACAACAGAACAGGCCCCGAATAATGGATTCAAACCCAGACCAATAGTTACATTTTATATTCCGTTCTAGGAGAAAAAAAGGTTAATTTTATACATTAACCCACAAACATAAAAAACACAGAAGTCATGAGATGCTCTATTTAGAGGATACCAAAGTCCAATATCGGGAATATCTTTCGACCTACACACTTTCCAATCAACAAAATCGATTGGTGTCACAATGAACAAGCATTGGAGACGACAACTCCATTTAAACCAGAAGTCATCTGAATCGCGCTAATGTTAGATGGAGAAAATTCCAACTTATCGGACTGTGTGTACCCAGACCTTAATGCTTCTTAAAATGGTAATAAGATCTGTACAGATCTTTCCAAGTTTAAAATTACTGTGATGATTTGGTCATAAAGAAATGTTAACTTATATTTGTATAGCCAGGATCAGGGATTTTCCCTAGTAAGGGAAAGGACAGTAGCCCTAGTTAAAAAATGTTTTTGTTGCTGTGTTTCTGTCAGGGTGAAGCTGATGCAGATCATCAAATTTCTAATCTCTCTCTCAACTGCTGCTGCAAGTGGATGGAATTGGACATGACCGAGATCCGGAGAATGGAAAGGGCGGGCGTTAAAATGATTTCTCTGCCGTCTCAGCTCTGCCAACTGTACTAAACGCCATTAGTGTAGGAACTCCAGGACACATTCTACGAAGGCTATTTTGGATAGTGCAAGTAAGATTTGGATCAGGCTAAAACCCAACAAGCCTAGATGTTATGGCGAGCAATGAAAACCACCGCACTTATAGATTTGCTCATTACTGATTAATAGAGGAAAGAAATCCTACGGAGGAGTGTAGGACATTGGGTGTCAGTGTGGACTCTTTGGGGCAATGCAGGTATTTGCATTAGCACTTCAGTCTGGCAAAGGTATACAATTCTATTAAAAGATAGAAGGATTCTTTCTAGTCAGTATAGAGTTTATTGACTTGAGAAAGAAATCTCAGGTAGTATACCCTAAAGGAATGGGGTTAAGTACAAAGCCTACCTCAGATCACTATTTCTGTCTGCGATGAGATTTGCTGTATTACATAGTTAGCAGGTCTAAGTATTGGATTTTGTTTAGTGGTAGTTCAACAGTTGTAAATTGTGAGAATGGTTTCAGCAAAAAGAAATCACGCTAGAATCAGGGCTTTACATACTGTGGACTGTGGTTGCGGTGGGAAGTATTACAATCCCAGAGGCGGTAGACAAACAACCATGTTACACTCACAAGCATCTTTCAGACAGCAAATTTGGTTCTGTCTGTCAGACCATGGGTGATCTAAAAATTCAGTCTTTCAGTCTCTCGA
Organism: Hymenochirus boettgeri; assembly: GCA_019447015.1. Taxonomy (NCBI): domain Eukaryota; kingdom Metazoa; phylum Chordata; class Amphibia; order Anura; family Pipidae; genus Hymenochirus; species Hymenochirus boettgeri. The sequence goes on from JAACNH010000767.1 coordinate 9,030, forward strand.
TGTTTCTTCTATTACATACTTGGGTGTTGGGGTAGATTATCTGATTTTCTTGAGGTCTAGTTTGAAATTCTTACTGACCCAATCTATATTTTGCTTTCTTTCTTTTAGTTTTTCCATTGGGCTCTTTCATCTCCCTTTCAATCTTCCCATTCAGCTACTGGGTTCCCTTATAGAGCTTTGCTCGGCTACTCAGTCATGGTGCCTTTTGATGTTTGTCATTCTGTTTATAGGTAAAATATATATTGATCCCAGTGGAGACCCTTCATGCTTTTCCACCAGTGCAGTTAAGGTACAAATTAGTGCATAAAAATAGTCCCAATCCTGGGCACTCTGGATTTTCGTTCTTCAACATGTTCGGGGATACTAGTGCCACCTTTCATCGGATACAAACATGTGCAAAATGTGCCAAACTTTAATATATGCTCAACCATGTGCAGACCCCACTGTACAATAATAATCCGTCCCGTTATCTGATAAAGGTGCATCAGGTAGCACCGAAAACGGTTATAAATAATACAATTGTTTTTTGAGAATCCAAGCGGCCAGGATTGGATTTTTTATTCCTGTTATAATTTGCCTGGGTTTCTAAACATTTCTTATTGCGTGCTCGGGCGACCTGACTTGCCTGTTCTTCACTACGAGGGAGATGCAATCTAATGTCTCTATCGCAAATTACCTGCACCGCACCCATGATGTAGAAACCCACTTTGTGACCCTTATTACATTGGGAACATGAGCAGTATTGGCGATTTTTGCACCGCTTAAAGCCACAGATTGAAAGGCACTGACCTTATACCAAATATCTAGTGGAAATGGCGGCAAGCCAATGCAAAATTGGAGCAAACAAGACCCATGCTTAGCCCAATAGTACATTTGGTACTTGAGAGTTTTTGCAATTATTTTGGCCCTCAGACAGGATATGCACTGCCTATATGTCTCTGTCTGACACTATTCTATCTGTTGGGCTTGCTGACTCCTGCGTTCCAACCAGCTTCATTTGAATCCCGTTGTCGTTGTTTGACGCTTCTTGTGGTCTAATGTGCACAGGAATGTTCTGTTCTATCACTTGTTGTAACCCAGTGAATGACATTTTTTCAAAATCCCTAAAAAAAAAATGCGCTTTTTAAATCAGTCCAGAATTCTGACAACCAATCAACCCTCTATAAATACCCTTAAACCTTCTCGTCTCTTCCCCTTCAACCTTTATTAAGGAGCCCATTCATTTATGACAGTTCTTTCTATAGATTGGGGAATATGCCAATGTTTGCTGCACCTATGGCATACATAATTTCCCTTTTTAAATTTCCATAGGTAGCAAGCCAAAGGAATTCTCATTACATAACATGGTTCTGAATTGTTGTGTATCGCAATTGCTGTCAATTAATGTCAATCAACCAACACAAGAAGCATCCCAAATAAACCATATACCTGTTAATGGGAATCTATCCTAGAACTTGACTATCTACTGTCAAATCATAAGCCTTATGGTTTGGTAAGATATTGAGACACTATGACTTATGAACATATAGTCTCATAATATCTTAGATATTTTAGTTCAATAGTATCTAAGTTCATGTCTACAAATTAAGTTAGAAACATTCTACAGATAATGTACATTCTAAATGAATTATTTGACCTTGTCTTAAAAAATTAAAGAAGGGCATGTCCACCTTAAAAACAAATAAAACTGGGTTTTTTGGCCTGCCAACCCCGCCGCATTTTTCCACACTTTATTTACATGTATTTGTAACAGATATTAATGGATAAGTTATTCTTTCTGGCAAAGGGATCTGTCTCTCCTCTGACTCAATGAGCTTTTTATAAGCTTGAGAGCTGTGCAGAGGAGGCAGCAGTGAAATCAGCTGTCAATCATGGTTGTGTTGCCCGCCATTACAGCATTGATTGACTTCATGGAGGAGGGGCCGCTACTCTCGCCGAAGGAGGCAATAATTATACATAAATATCTGGTTAAAAATACATTAATATGTGCTAATATACTTAGGGCGTTGGGGGCAGGTAGGGACTGTCGCCGTTTGCTTTTTGGGTGGGACATGCCCTTTAATACAGATTTAGTTAAATTAATTGTAATCAGAATACACAATGTTTAAAACAAAAACACATACAGTACTGTACTAGAGATGGTGGAACTTCTAACGTTTGGTTCATTTTCAAATTACGATAATATTGTCCATGATTTCAAAAAAACGTGAAAGTTCAGAGTTCAGGAATATGAAAAGTTTGTACAAACTCAAAAATTGTCTGAAAACCTTGAGTTGAGTCTAGTCATTCCACCTTACCTGATTGAAAAGTTACAGTAACATTGTGGTCCCATTCAAAGCCCCTTTCAAGTCTTCCAAAGAAGACAAAGCAATGTTTTAGCCATTTCTAATTTTAAATATATCCACATTTAGTCCTCCCATTCTTGTTATGGGAACCACATTAACTTAATTATTATAGATGTGATACTCCTCGAACTCTGTGATTTGTTGCATGTCTAGGAATCGAAAATGAGAAAAGGACACTTAAACTGTGATGGATGGAACATTGGTCATTTGGTGATTACATCAGTTAATGTGATGATTCTAAGGTCAATGACATTTGAATAAGGCAGGTGCAATTCTGTTAGAGTGACAATCAATTTAGAATTTGCAGAATTCACAACTAGCGTTAAATTGTCCCCTGTTACACTGTCCTCTAGGATGTTCTGTGTGTAGCTGATTACGAACCATCTGTACGTGAACACTTTTTCAGAACATTACACTTTTGGAAAATTCTCTGTGAGGTTGGCCCGTGTGCAAGTAATGAAATTAAAATATTAACTGTGTGGATACGAACACTAGTATTTAAGTAAAGCAGTAGCAAGAGGGGTTATGAATTTATTAGATAGCTGCGTAGAAATCCGATTTGATTACAGAATCCGGCCTACTTTAAAGGGGAAAAAAACCTGGCTGAAATTTAGTGTAGGTCTGTATGAAAAACAATTGTGATTATGATCAATCACTGAAAGCTCAGTCTAAAGCTGGGTTCACACATTACCAATAAAAGGGGCAATTCTGGGGGTACTGAAGAATGCCCTTTATGGGTAATGTGTGACAACAGTTTCGGCTTTCCTAAACGACCCGGGAAATTGTCTCCTGTAATAAAGTCGACCAGGTGAAGGAATATGCAGTCCAGAATCAACTTTATTGTCCCTTTATAGTTAAGTGTGTGTTGGTACCCCGATTTAACCCCCAGGACTCAACAGGATTGCAATAAAGTTCATTATGTAAAAATGTTGCTAATTTTGCCCTAACAATCGTGTTAGCTTTCAAATGTTAAATAATATCGATTGGTTGGGGCAAAATTAGCACCATTTATACATAAGAACTTGTATTGAATCTCATGATTATCTACATACTTGGTTACTTTTTAGTTTTAGCTGCTGATTAGCGAGGACGGCGGACTTACTGAGTTCGGTTGTTCAGAAACTCCCGAACTTAAAGTAAATGTTGGAAGTTCGGAACTAACCCATAAATCAATGGGGAGCTTATGAGTTTCGAAACGTTCGGATGATTACTGTAAATGGCTGTGGCACCTGAGAACTGAGTCTGGGGAACATGTCACTATCACCAAACCTGTTTAAACCACTCTATTAATGATCGGGCAATTGTCGGGTTTGCGCAATCTGACTGTTGAGGTATGGCCAATTCGAGGGTTACCGAATGATACTTTCGAGGTTACTGCAAATAGAAACCATACATCGAGGGTTCTCGAAATCGAAACAATACCTTCAAAGGGTTACCCCCCCAACCAATGTTGAAGGCTTACATGCCGAGATTAGGCAACAATCCCTTTCTAGGGTTAACAAAAATGAAACCATTATTCGAGGGTTACACAAAAACCACAACAACATTTGAGGCGTTGCCGAAAAATGAAGGCTAATATCCGCAAGTTCAGAAAACCGGGGGTTGGGTTCGAGTTCGGTCATCACACTGCTAATAAAGGAGTACAAATTATTTATGTCACACAATTGCCACAAAAGCTCGACCACAAGATTTGTGTCTATCCTCTTTGTTTATGGACTAGTTAGGGAAATCCGAGGTGAAGCTCATAGTCGCATCCTATGGCATATTGTATATATCTTATATGAATGCGGGACTACCTTACGTGCCATATACATTCTCTATAATATCAGTCAAAAAATATTAAACAGACGCTATATGATTTAGGAAGAGATTCCCTTACTGCCCATTTCGTAGTTATAGACATAATTATTGAAATCATGTTTTCTACATAAAATGAGCTAAAGGTGGGAATTCATTTTGATTGAAGGAAAAAATAATACACGGGTTATGATAGGTGGCAGATATGCAGGAAGAGCAGATGTTAATAAACTGGTTTAAATATGGATTTAAAGGCGAGCTGTGACTGCATTCATCATTATAATAAAGCTTGCCTTTCACTATGGTGAACCTTTTTAAGTTAATCAAAACAGAACGATTACAGTCCAAATTTACCAAGTGACTGCTCTCGAGGTCACCCGAAGCTTCTGACAGCCCCATCCCATATGGTTTAAGCCGTGTGCATCGAGACTTACAAAACGAATTGAAAGAAGTAAGTAACTTATGACAAAACTAATGATGGGGCGGTTAAATCATCAGTGTCTAGCCACAAACTTCTATCATTTCTGAGTGATAAAGGGAGATACGGAAAATGTTTATTGTCTTGTCTAGAGAAAGCTTGGATTAAAAATTATACCTTTTATGGTTATTTTAATAAATGATTGGAAATGCAAGCTGTTCGAACAACACTAAGCAAGGTACACACCAATACGATAAAAGCATCAAATATCGGGGCTTTACGGTACTGTGGTCCTTGCTTTCGAATGTTTGGGTCGGCAAGCACTTGTTTGGAAAAGCAGGGAAAAAATTACCCTTGGCCGAGGGGAAACACACAGCCCAATGGTATGCAGATCTTTGTATGACAGACACAGGGGCACCTGTGAACATAAAAATGAGGGTATACACATGTCATTTCAAGAGAAGTCTTTAAAATTGACTGATTGGTCCACACGGGGGGTCATGCAGGTCAATTTTTACAGAAGATGGTAGGACTACACGGCAATGATTCTATTAACACAACACAAATTCTTGTGCCTCTGCAGCAAGGACACCTGTAGGCCTAGTGGTAAAGAGGCAGTCCACAGTATGTCCCCGTCCATCTGCCAACGTGTGCTACCATGGGTCTGGACGCATAAGTGATTCACTTTTTCGTCAGACGAGTGTCGTCAGTGAGCCCCACAAAATGTTTCAGCTAGCCAGTGTCTATTAACACAAGGAGGTGGAATAGTTGTCTGATCAGATCTAAACTTATGTGTACTGGTCATAAATGTCACTGTAAGAACAATTGACTCTAAACCACAAACGATAAACTCTCATTGATATCCGACACACAACATAAAGACCCTTGGTGAACATTTCTGCGCATGTTAAGGCCTTAACTAGTCTTGGTATCCACGAGGAACATGCACCGTAGATTAATTATGGTCGGCATTTACTGTTGTTTACGACAGTGGCAATCAGCCAGTGGTAAAGATACCATATGGTAAAGAACGTTCATGTATCCACATGAGACATTGAACAGATTGTCTAGGCCAACCTTTTGGTAAATGTTTTTTCTACGAAGTCAAGACGGTAAGAGGAGAACCATGCGATCATCCGCATTGGTTCCTGAAGTCAGGTCTTACGCAGCTCGGCACCCACACACTGCGCGATATTATCCCTGGACCTGGGGCCCTTACTGATGGCTACGAGCCGGAGAGGCAACTAATAAAGACAACACTTGAGATTGCAATCATAGCTGGTAAATCTAGATTTAGGCTCATGCAATCAAATAGGGAAAGTCTATGGCCCCACATGTACAAGACAGAGTGGACAACTTTCCAAACGTAAATTTGGAAGTCATCATCATTGGAAAAAAATGTCAATCAACAGATCGTTTACATGATTTTACTGTATTGTGTCACATTTTAGTTTTCCCATATGAATGTTCTATGTGTGCCAACCATACTAATATCTGTCGAAATGACCAAACTGAGTTTGCCAGGATCAAATATCTGTAGTGCCATTTTATAGGTCCAATATACCAGGTCCACATAAACCTGGCTCAATTATGATAGTGCAAATGTTAAGTCTGATCATTGTGTGCAAATACATTATCGATTATGGTCCGACCTTTATCACGCCTGTTGTCCAATGTGATTTCAGTATTGTTGCAATTATAGCTCGGTAAGCCAATGTACCAGCATCGTGGGTGACATATTAGATTGCCCACCATGTACAGAGGTGCGCTGATTTTACCAGTATCTGATGGCCAACATTATGAGTTAGGCCAACCATATCGAGTGTTTCCAATGATACAGCATTGGTGACATGGTATGTGTGTTGCAGGAGTGTGTCATATGTTAAGTGAAAATGGTAATGTAGTGCGATGTGATTCGTACTGACTCCCAGGACGCGACAGCGGGGTGGAGAGAACGCTCCAATGAGAGATATCGCTTGTCACTACGAGAGTGCTTACCTGGGATACGCATGGGGCAACCGAAGGAAGCATCGATGAGGGCATGCCCTGATATAGAATTGATGTGGCACTTTTGAGCCGGGGAAGCTGTGAACTCAATGTATAGGTAACAGCTGTTGTTCACTGCGTTGGGCGATATGTCTCACTAATGTACTTTCGTGTTACCCTTATGGCCTTGTCGGTTACTTGGACTTTACTGTCTGGCCACTATGGACCTTAGTGACTATGACACTCTGCTGATGATTATTTTCCACGTAGCTTAGTGTTATGAAGTTACTACGCTTACTCTAGGCTTAATGTCTGTCCCTGTGGATCTAATCAGTCACTGGCTTTATATCTGCTACTAGGCGTTACGTCTGTCACTGTATGGTTTCAGCCGTTCTCGTACTATACTTCCACTGTCTACCTTTGTTGTCCACTAGACTTCTGTTTTTACGTAGGACATGGCCACGATGGGACCTTACTAGGTACATCACTGTATGGACAACTTACTATGCGTTCTCACGATAGACATTGTTCGGATTTTTGAGGACCTATCTTTTCATGTATGGCTAGTTCTTTGGACTACTTGCGTATACTGTTGGATTTCTGCTCATAGGACCTAGTGTTTCACTTGAGATGTATCGTTCCAATGTAGGAGCTTTTATTCGCTTATGATTTCTGTTGCGTTCTCAATCACATTTATGTCAAGTTAATATGTTGGACATACGTTATATGGTACTACTGCTGTCTCACGTAGCTTTTGTCATGATTTCACGTATGGCTTGATTTCTGTTGTACAACATATGGACCGTTTTACGTCTATATTTTACCACGTAATTGGACGTGTTCTTCACTGTATGAGACCTTTACTAAGTCTGTGTGCTCACTGTATTACGTTTGTGCTGATTTTATCACTGTATGCGTGTGCCAAACATTTATGTCGTTCAGTATGGGGCCTTTGCGAACCGTCTGTTTACTCAGAGTGCCTTGTTCGCCGATGAGGTTTTTACAGATCTGTTTCACTATATAGGGGACCTTTTACCTAGATACTGTGTCCACCTGTGGGGCTACGGTCGCGATCCTTATGGCAGACTTTTCCGCTATTTCTCACTCGTATCTGGTGAACATTTAATGTGGATAGTCCACATTCAAGTATGGGCTCAATGTCTGTTACCCTATTGGTGCCAATCCATTGTATGTTGTTCTCACTGAGAGGGACTTATGTCGTATGTGTTATGTGCTATGGTTACTTATGGACTACTGCTGTTTCATGATGGACTACGTGTCTGATGATATTTGTTTCTAGGCTGTCGTTCCGATGATTAATGCTTGTATGAAGTACCATCGCAACGGATGGAAGGGTCCTCTATTGGCTTATTGTTCTCTTAGGAGCTACGTCGGTATCATATGGATTCTTGTTAAAGAAACTGTTATGGACCTTTATGTACGTATATTAGACTGTTGTTACTGGGATCTTTACTGTCTGTTCTCCGTTGATACGGCTCACTGTGGATTATGTCTGTCAGATGGCTAATGTCTGTCTCACTGTGCTACGTTGGTATACTGTTGCAATTTGTATGGGACTTGTACTATCTTTCTCACTCTATGGACCTTACTGTCGGTATGACTGTATGGGCCACTCGCCCTGGACCTTTACGTCTGTCGTATACTGTATGGGACCTTTACTGTGCTGTTATATGTAGGGACCTTTACTGTTGGTTTCACTGTATGGGCTTAGGTGTTCTAACTGTCTGCCCTTATCTGTCTAGGACTATCTATCACGTATGGGACTTACTACTGTTCTCTTATATGTGATAGGACCTTACTGATCTGTCTCGTGATTATGGGACCTTTTACGTCGTTCTCACTGTTGGGGGGGGGGGGACTACTCTTTTACTTAGGTTCAGTCTCTCTACACTGTATGGGACCTTTACTGTCATCGTTTCACTGTATGGGCCCTTTACTGTCTGCTCTACTATGGACTTCTATAGTCGTTACACTGTACTGGACCTTTACTGTCTGGTCTGTGATGCCTTTCACTGCTTTCCGTGGACGACTCTTAGGTCTGATCGTATGGGAACCTTACGTCTGTTGGCGTTGGAGTTTCACCTGTTATATATGGATACTGCGTTTAACTGGATTGCCTGTCGTTTCCACATGTTATGGGATCCTTTACTGTCTGTTCTCACTGTATGGGACCTTCGTTTACGTCTGATATGTGTCTCACGTTGAACGTACTGCAACACTGATGCCTTTACTCGGTCTATGTATGTACTTTCATGTCTTGTCTCTGTTGGGGATCCTTTACTGTCTGTCACTGTATGGGACCTTCCTATGGTTTTTCTCACGTGTGTTTATCGGTACACTGTATTGTTGTCTACTGTAGACCTTTACGTCGTATCCACTGTATGGGACCTTTAATGTCTGTTCTCACTGTCTAAGGAAGACCTTCTACTGTTGTCACTGTATGGGACTTCGTAGACTTCCTGGACTTAGATCTGTCTCAATTATGGGACCTTTACTGTGTTCTACTTTCTGGGATTTACTAGTCTAGTCATCACTGTTGTGATGGACTTTACTGTCTGCTTCTCTGAACTAGGTACTGGCTTCCTTGGTTCGGTTGTTCTCACTGTGATGTGGACCTATAATGTCTGTTCCACTGTATGGGCTTTCACTGTCTGCTCCACTGATTATGGCCTTCTATCTGTTCTCACTGGTAGGGCACCTTTACTGTGTCTGTTTCACTGTATGGGTACCTGGTTAGATGTTTCAATCGGTATGGGACCTTTGATATGCTGTTCATGACGGTATGGACTTTACGTCTTGTCTGTTGCATGGCATGATCATGTATTGGAGCTTTACTGTCTGTTCACTATATGGGACCTTACTGTTTGTTCTCACTTGGGGAGGTTTACTGTCGGTATCATGTATGGGACTTTTACTGTCTTTTTCACTGTATGGATCTACTGCTTCACTGTTGGGCCTTGATTCTTTCTGGTTATGGGACTATTCTTCACTGTTGGACTACGTTCTGTCACTGTAGGGACCTTTATGTTTTTACTGTATGGGAAACCTTTACTGTCTGTTATCCACTGTATGGGACTTTACTTGTCTGTTCTCAATTGTATGGGACCTTTAGTCTGCTCTCTAACTGTATGGATTTTACGTTGTTCTCACTGTATGGCACTTTAGTTGTTCTACTGTAGGGGACCTTACTGTGTCTCGTTACTTAATCGTATCCGTATGGGACCTTTTTACTGTCTGTTCACTGGATGCAGACCTTCATGGTTGTCTCACTGTATGGGGACCTTTACTGTCGTCGATCTACGTCTGTGAACTATAGGGACTTTTACTGTTCTCGTGGAGCGTTGTCTTTCACTGTATGGGGACTTTTACTGCTTTTCTCACTGTAGGGGACCTTTACTGTGGTTCTCACTTGATGGACCTTTACTGTGTGTTCTCACTGTATGGGATTTTACGATATTCTCATGGTTGACTTACTGCTGTCAGTGTATGGGACCTTAACTGTCGGTTCTCACTGTATGGGATAATGTCTTTCATGTATGGGATCATTGCTCTCCTGTATGGGGACGTTTACTGTCTGTTAACTGGATTATGTGGCCATTATCACCCATGTCTGGTCTCACTGATATGGAGACCTTTCTTTTGTTCTCACGTAGGGACCTTTACTGTGCTGCTTTCACTGTATGGGACCTTCTGTGTTCTCACTGTATGGGACTTATACGTTTCACTGTTATGGAACTTACTGTGTGTATGTGGGCTTCACTGCTTGTACTGTTGGTTTCATTATGTCTCGGAGGGGACCTTTACTGGTTGGTTCAATACGTATGGGACTAGTGTTCACTTTAGCATGCTGCTGTTCTCACTGTATGGGACATTACTGTCGGTTCTCACTGTATGGGACCTTTACTTCTGCTTCTCACTGTAGTGGGATCTTTACTGTAGGGATCTCCAGGTATGGGACCTTTACTGTTGCGTTCTCACTGTATGGGACCTTATTGTCTGTTCTCACTTATGGAACATACTGTGGCGTTCACTGTCTGGCCTCATCATTCTCATGTTGGACCTTTACTGTTGTCACAGAATGGACATCAATCTGTTATTGGGTCCCTTTACTGTCTGTTACTTGCCTCACGTGTTCTGTATGGACGTACGTCGTTCTCATGAGGGCTTTACTCGCTTCACTGTATGGCCTTTAATCTTCATGTATGGAAACTGTACGTTGTTATCTAGCTTTGTCTGTTCTGTATGGGCCTCTAGTACGGTTTGCACTGTAGGGGACCTTTACTTTCTGTCTGCGTGGCCTTATGTATGCTAGGGGAGCTTTCTGTTCTGTTCTACTATATGGGCTTTCTGTGTCTACATTTTGGACTTTGATCGGTCCACGTGCTGGACTTTCACTGTCTTGTTCTCAACTGTATGGGATCTTACCTGTATGTTCTCACGTTGGGAACCTTTACTGTTATGCTCACTTATGGACCTTTATTGTCTGTTCTCACTGTATGGAACTTTAATGTGCATTCTCACTGTATGGGACTCTGTCGAGGTTACTGTATGTTACGGCTTTCTACTGATGGGATCTTACTGTTGTTCTACACGTATGGGCTACTTGTTCACTTTTACTTTTCTGTTTCACTGTATGGAACCTGTTACTGTTCTGTTCTATGTTATGGGACCTTTCTGTCTGTTCTCACTGTATGGAGACCTTTACTGTCTTGTCACGCTCCGTAGCTTTGACTTATGGGACCTTACTGTCGGTTCTTCACTGTAGGACACTGCTGTATTATATGGACTCTAACTTATGACTGTCTGTTAGTTCTCACTGTATGGACCTTTACTGTCTGTTCTCACTGTATGGACCTTACTGCATCGTTCTCACTATGGACTTACTGTTGTTAGGGACCTGTCACTGTCTGGTCTCTCAGTATGGAGCCTTACTAGTCTGTTTACTAGGTGTATGGTCAGTTCTCATGATGGCTTTGTCTTCTACATGTATGGGACAACTGTGCGATTTCACTGATGGGGAACTTTACTGGCTGTGTTCCACGTATGGGACCTGCGATCTGCACTGTCTTTCACTGTATGGGACCTTTACTGTTGTTTCACTATGGGCCTTATGTTCGGTATGGCCTAATGGTCGCTGGAGTGGAGTTACTGTCTGGTTCTCCACTTATGGGACCTTACTGTTTGGACTTTCGAGGTTATACGTCGGACTACTTGTTAGTGCTCCTGTGAACAGGTACTCTTTCTCACTGTATGGGATTTACTGTCTGTCTTTACTTATGGGACTGTATGTCTGTTTTCAGCGTATGGGACCTTTACTGTCGTTTCCACTGTATGGGACCGTTACGCCTGTTTCGTCACGTATGGGACCTTTCTGTTGTTCTCCTGTATCGGGACCTTTACTGTACTGTTCTCACTGTATGATGACCTTTACTGTCTGTCTAATGACGTTAGGGACCTTTATGGTGAGTGTCTCACTGTATGAGGACTTTTCTGTCTGTTCGTCCTGTATGGGACCTTATGTGTTTAACGTATGGGGACCTTACTGTGTGAGTTCTCAAGCGTTATGGGGACCTTTACTCTGTTCTCACTGTATGGGCCTTACTGCTTCTCATATGTAGGGACCTTCACTTCTGTTCTCACTGTATGGTACCTTTTTATCCTGTTTCTTACTGTTATGGGACTTTAATGTCTGTTTTCAACTGTGATATGGGACCTTTACTGTTTGTTCTCACTGTATGGGACTTTACTGGTGATGTATACTTTAATGTTGGTGTCACCTTTAGTGGGCATTCTTCCTGTATGGGACCTTTACTGTGGTTCTCACTTGTATGGGACTTTTACTATTGTCTCATGTTGTACTATCTCTGCCGTGGTATGGGACCTTCCATGTCGGTTCTCATGTTTTTTATTGGGGGACCTTAACGTGTCGTTCTCACTGTATGGGACTTTACTGTCTCGCTCTGTTGCTTTTACTGTCTGGGACCTTACGGTCTGTGGGCGCACGGTGGATACTGTTGCTTCATTGTATGGGACTTTATTCTGTAGATGTAGAGAACGTTCTCACTGTCATGGGTTTCCTGATGGCCCACGTATGTTACTGTCTTGTTACTCAAGGTATGGGACCTTTACTATTTACTGTATAACCTCAGCGTCTGGCGTATGGTTACTGATTGGTAGGACTTACTGTCGTTGTATCGTATGTGGGACCTTTTACTGTCTTGTCATGATGGGACCTTTTATGTCGTTTCGACTGTAGGGACTTTACTGTCTGTTCTACGAAATATGGGACACTGTTTGTCACTTGAGGCATTCTTGTTCTCACTGTATGGGACATTTACTGCTCGGTTCTCACGTTATGGACTTACTGTCGTTCTCACTGTATGGGATCTTCTGTCGTTCTCACTGTATGGGACCTTTAGTTTGTCGTCACGTATGGGACCTAATCTGTTCGTTACTTTACTGTTATGATTCACTGTCGGACTTTTACTACTGTATACATTACGTGTCACTATGGGACATTACTGTCTGTTACATGACTTACTTGTCAGTGAAACTATGTCTGTTCTCACTGATGGTACCCGTGTATTCGTCCTGCATCACTGCATGGACCTTTACACTGTCGGTCTCACTGTATGGGACTTACTGTCCTGTCTCCACTGTATGGGAATACGCTGTCTGTTGGGACTTACTGTTGTCATCCACTGTATGGGACTTACGTTTTCTCACTGTATGGCACTTACTGTCTGTCTCGTATGGGCTTAGGTCTGTATGGCTCACTTTGGGACTATGTCTGTTCACGTATGGGACCATTACGTATACCTGTTCTACTGTATGGGACTTTTAACTTCTTTATGGATGAGCTTGTACGTTGTTCCACTATATGGGAGACCTTCTACATCTTTGTTCTCCACTATGTGGGCGCTTGACAGTCTGTTACACTGTAGGGGACTTCTTACTGCTTCTTCACTGTAGTGGGACCTTTCGTTCTACTGTATGTTTACTGTTGCTCTCACTGTAGGGACTTATTCGTGTCTGTAGTGCTTCTTGTCGCTTCATTGTATGGGACCGTTACATCTGTTACTGTTATCTGTATGGACTCTTTACTGTCTGTTCTATGTATGGACTCTTACTGTAGGTTTCACTGTATGGGATACGCTGTCTCACGTATGGACTTACTCTTTTCTCACTGTATGGGCCCTTTGGTTCCACTATGGACTTAATACTGTGTCTCACTGATATGGGACCTTTTACTGTCTGTTTTCAATGTATGGCTGACTCTGTTCTCTTAGGGACTGTCGTGTTCTCACTGTATGGGACTTTTACTATCTGTTCTCACTGTGTGTGACCTTTACTGGCTGCTCTCACTGTATGGGACCTTTACTGTCTGTTCTCACTGTATGGGACCTTTACTGTCTGTTCTAATTGTATGGGACCTTTATTGTCTGCTCTCACTGTATGGGACTTTTACTGTCTGTTTTCATCTCTTTCCCAAAGGGACAAAGAGTTTGACAAAGTTCTGCTAAATACTATTAGTGAAATGGATTTTGAAAGGCAAGATAAAACGAAAGACAAGGGATTCAATGAAAGAAGAGCATATTATTTTTAAATGTCGGTATTTTAAACAAAAATGAATTTCTATATCGAATATATTTCTACAGTATATAAGTGTGAAAGTCTAGTTGTATGTATGTATGTAGTATGTATAATTTTCTATTTATAAGCGCCACTTGGGTAGCAGCGCTGTACATTATAGAATACAGAGTTAACAAACAATGGGATAAGTGCCATTATACAGATAGCTAAAAATTTATAAAACAATTTCATTCATTGGTTAAGAAAGCCATATATTATAAATTATGTCTAAACTGATATAAGGCAGCAAGCTGGACACATAGGAATGAGATCCTGACCGCCAAGAGGCTTACAATCTAAGTGGGTGGGACAACATACAGGGGGGGGTGGGTTTATATTAAAAAAACAAAAAAAAAAAAAAAAAAAACAAAGTGCTGTGGGAGGCTAAGAAATCGTTTGTTCTGCTGATGCTAGAAAGTAGGATAACAGTCCTCGGGGCCTCATTTACCCAGAGGGGAAATTGCTCAGGCAAATCTGGCTTCTGGTATTAATACTTGAAAAATCCCAAAAAGGGGTTTTTACCCCAGCGCCACTTTAAGACCAGCCATATCTGGTCTTAAATTGTGGAGTTAAAAGTGGTGCAAAGTCCTTTATTAAAATAGTTGCGCGATTGCACAGGTGTTCTTTTGTGTGAAAAACCTGGTTGCAGCCAAGGTGCAATTATGGAGTTTTAAACTTGCCGATAAACATTCAATATTGGTTAGCCTGGTTTAATCCCTATTTTTTGACAGCACGCGGGGTAAATTCAGGCCATAGATTTGAAGTATTAATGGATGTCAACAGGCAAAGCGAGGGAGAGAGGAGCAAGTTCCAAAGGTAGGGAGCGTAGCAGCAAGGAGAAGAACGTTTAAAGGCTGGTACACACGGTTACAATTCTTCTCTGGACCCAACATTCGAGGAACTTTCGACCGGTCGGCCAGGAAGAAGGAATGTTCAGTCTGCAATAGTGGCTGCGGCCAACAGTTTACCACGACCAACGGTGGTCCATAGGGACGCATGATGGACGTGGTTTCACCATGTCCGATCGTTCCTTTTGTCCGAATGTGGACGAGATTATTCAGCCCGAGGACTGATACACTAAAACTATCGGTTGATCGGACCGAAATATTGCTCTGTGTACCGCCTTAAGATGGGAGGAAGCAGGATCTAAATACACCAGTTCTAAATACACTACAGTAACAGAAAAACCCAATCAACTATTTTAGGGATTTTTAGGGGTTTAAAGGGCAACTAAAGTGAAAAAAAACTTTGTTAGAAACACTGTACAGATCACTGGCTGAAGTTTGGATCCATGCAGTGTTAGTCCCACTCAAGAGAAAACGAGCTGTGTGCAAAGTTAGACCGGCTCGGTTGAACAAGTACTTTAAATAAAGCGCTGACATGTTGATCCACTAGACTAGACTGCAAGCAAGCAAAGTGTGGGAGAAGTAGCAATGTGTTGAGGGAGGGGCAGAGGGGAGCGAAGGCAAAAGAAGTGGGCAGAGATTCTTTATGAATAAGTTACTGAGGTGGAGAGTCTAAGGGGCCGCTTGCAGGCATTGAAGAGATTGGCAGAAATGGGGGGTCAGCAGGCAAGGGTGGGGCCAGTATAGAGGTGGGGGAAGAGGGACAAGAAAGGCTGAAGAAGGAGGTAGTTGTGTAGGGTTACTAGGGGAAGTGGGGGACGGAAGAGTAGGGGTGGCTTCTTCCCAGATTTGTCCATCCCAAACACATTTGCCGCCTTAGGTAATGAAGTGGAGGAGGGACACTGCGGAATTAGAGTGTATGGAGGGGGTGGCCCTTGAGCACCCAGGGGCCACTGCCATTCTCTGAGACAAGGGAGGAGGAACGAAGGGTTCAGGAATTGCAGGGCAGGTTAGTGGTAGGGGACTACTTATAAGGAAGGTAGATAGGGTAATCTGCTGCCAAGACCTACATGCCGCACTGTGTGTTGACTGATGGTGCTAGGGTTCGGAATTGGGGTGGATCGTTTTAGGACAGATTACGGGTTGGGGCGGCGTGTGTGTTGTGAAACCGGTGGTCTTGGGTCACATTGGTGCCAAAGGACAAAGTTTAGAGGTGGAGGTGAGGTCCCTAAAACATGATTTCCGAGGAGAACTAGGGGCCAAGATAAAAAGCAAGGACCTCCAGGGTAAGTGTTTGGTCAAGAAAATTATACCGCAGCCACGTGCTAGCCAGGGAGAAGCAGGAGTTAGGAGCAGTAAATGCGTGCTAGAGAGTGGTGTGTTAAGGGAGGAAAGGGTTTGGGTTATTGAGAACTGGGCCGACTTTGCTGTCGGCTTCAGGCTCTTTAGTAGGGAGGGGTTGCACCTCAACTGATGGTGGTGGTGCAGCTGTTTTAGGGGAGAGAAGATGGCGAGAGGGTTGGAGGAGATTTAACTAGGTTTGGGGGGGGAGTGTATGAGCAGTCGCACTGGAGCTAGATAGTCCAGGAGGACAAGCAGGTGTAGATTTGTTGTAGATCGGCCAGTGGGAGGGCAGAAAGGGGGTGGGGCGAGCATAGGGGATAGGGAGGAATGTGTATTAAGTGTACGAATATAAATGACCAGGATCATAATCTGAAAAGTTAATGTTTGAAATGCGAAGCAGCCTGGCTGACAAAATGGGTGGTAGAGTGAATTGGAAATTATGCATTGAATGCAAAACGTATGATGAATAGTATAGCAGAACGTGGTTGAACAGTTCGCCACGAATGGGCTGTAATATAGAAGGATATGCCTTGTTTAGCGGACAGAAAAAAAAGGAAAGGGGAGGAGTATGTGTTTATGTTAAAAAAGAATTGAAGCAAATTTACAAGAAAGAGATAAATGGTTGATATGGCTGATAAAGTGGAGGCAATAAGGGTGGAATTAGGCAACCGGAAAGGGGGTAATGTTCATTCATTGTTGAGGTATGCCTATAAGCCGCCCAAATGCTAGCAGAGAAGGGGAGGGTGAGGCAACTTCCTATGCATTGGCAAGGGCAAGGGATGCAAGTTTGGGAGTGTGCTCATATGGGGGATTCAATTACCCGGACATTGATTGGTGTGGTGGAATGGGAAACTGCCAACACAAAAAAGGCGATGAGTTCCTGATTTGCTGCAGGGCTACTTTTCTCTCACAGGTGTTGAGGTTCCTACTAGAAAGGAGCTTGCTGGATCTGGTAATATCTAAATTGTGGAGCGCATCTCATAGATATAAAGTACCGGATGTTAGGGAAATAGTGACAATGATTATAGTGGCATTTGGACTTTGTTATCGAAAGGAAAAGTGCGCGGGGGTAACAAGACATTTCATTCAGGAAAGCAAATTTTCCCAGGTTAAAAGCAGCTCTCAGAATGTCAACGGGATAATGTATTTCAGGAAAGTTACTGAACAGAAGTGGGGTGTGTTCAAGGGGATTTAAGCCAGTTCACATCTAAATTGATACCTGGGAAATAAATTGTAAAAAAATAAATCCGCGCCCATGTGTGAAAGTCTGAGGTAAAGAGGCAAATGGTAAGGGACGAAAAAGGCATTTTAAAACCTTTAGGATGAGGGAAACGGAAAGGGCTTAGGGATTATAAAAAACTGTTTGTAACAAGGAGTGTAAGAAAGCAATCAAAATAGCTAAAATTAATCATGAAGTGAGGATTAGCTGAAGAAAGAATCATAGCCTGAACATTTTTTTAAGTAGTATATTAATAGTAAGAGATTGAGAACTTGAGAACTGTGGCACATTACTTAAATGGGGATAGTTAGTTACGGAGGATGGCGATAAAGAAATGGTCTTGAATCATTTTTTCCCTCTGATACACTATAGAAGATTCCAAGTACAGATATCATAGAGTAGAGTAGCAATAAAGGTATACAAGATCAAGTTCACTTTGGTAACAGAGGATATGGTAACAGAAGAACTAATAAAAGGTTGTTAGTAATATTAATAAATATCCGGGACCGTGATATAAAATACAGTCTCGGGTACTTAAGGAGCTAAGTTCAGTGTTATCTAGCCATTGATTTCTTATTTTTGCTGATTCCTCATGTCCGGTGGTGTGCCTCTGGATTGGAAAAAGGCGATATTTATTCCAGATTTCAAAAACGGTGGTAGTCGTTCACAGCGCGGGTAATTACAGGCCTGTAAGTTTTTTAACTTCAGTGGTGGGGAAGATCCTGGAAAGTTTAAATAAGGGAACATGTTCTAGAGTAGTTTTCAAGACGGACATTTATAAGTAGAACCAGAATGGATTTAGAGGCATAGGAATAGATTTCTTGTCAAAACAACTTGCTTGGCTAAGTAGAAATTTCGGACTCTGGTATAGCAGTAGATGTAGTTTACTTGGATTTTGCAAAGGTTTTGATACAGTCCCCCATAGGCGACTCAGTGAATAAGCTAAGGCTGTTGGTTCTTGGGAGTCACATTGTACAGGGATAGAAAATTGGTTAATGATATAGGATGCAGAGGTAGTTGTTAAGGGGGTTCTGTGTATGGGCCGCTTCATTTATCTATTTATTAGTGATTTGGAAGGGGTATTGTCAGCAAGGTTCGGTGTTGCTGACGACACAAAACTTTGTCGACCATTAAAAATTCAGAGGAGTGCAATCGTTGCAAGGGATCTGATAAGATTATCACCATTGGGGTGCTAAGTGGCAGATGAAATTCATGTTGATAATGTAAAGGTGATGCATTTTGGACATTAAAAAATACTTGTGCTACTGATACTATTAAATGGCTTCGTGTTAAGTGAATCCTGTTGGAAAGGGATCTTGGAGTTTTGGTGGATAAACAAACTTAAAAGTAGCAAGCAGTGCAGGCGGCGCAACAGCCGAGCAGCATGGTATTGTCTTGTATAAGAGAGGTAGGATTCAGGGAGGAAGGAAAATGTAATTCTCCATCTTACAAAGGATTGTGTAAGGCGTCATTTGGAATATGCGTGCAATTTTGGATCTGGTACACAAAAAGGACATCTTGGAAATGGGAAAGGTTCAGAGACGGCAACTAAATTAATAAGGGATTGGGGGGCTTGACTATGAAGAGAGAGCGACTGGCAAAGTTCAATTATTACGCTGGAGAAAGAAAGGCAGCTTGCTGGGGATATGATTACTGTTATAAATACATAACGGGCCATACAATAAAACTATCTGGGGCATTGTTCACCAAATAGGGACATGTCAAGGAACGAGGACATCACTTAGACTGAAGAAAAAGGTTGGGCTTCAGCTCGGAAGGGGAAAGGGTTTTCATGTGATACAGTAAAGCTAGGATCTGTCTTCCAGTGGGGGACGTTTGTATGGCAGGTTCATTGGTCAGTTTCAAAAAACAAAGCTGATGAGTTTCAGGAAACAAGAAATGTTGCAAGTACTGTGTATTGATACATAAAGGTAGAGTTGATCCAGGGGAAATTTCCGAGTGCCACTTTGGAGTCAGGAAGGAATTTTCCCCTTCCTAAATTTTGGTGGTTTTTTTTTTGCCTTCCTATGGATCAACAGTTAGGCAGGAAATGAGTGGGAATTGCTAGAGGGTTGGACTGGATGACGAGTCTTGATTCAACCTCAACTACTAGACTATACTATGACTATACTAGCTATACTATTACTATACTAATTCCGTTATCTAAGTTTGCTAATGGTATTTATTATTGTTACCTAAAGTTCAATCTCGTTCCCCTTCGTCGCTGAAGATCATAATCACGAAGCGTTTGTAGCATCAGCTTTAGTGAGAGACCCTTCACAAACAAAGTGAAACTTTCTTGTGATTCCGACACATTTCAGTTGGCTTTATCTCTATCTATTTCATAGGTTGCACTGTATGTCTTGTTTGGATATAGTCTGTAGACTTTGTTAGCTATATACTGTATTATATATATGCTGTATTACTGTATTATTAAATACTGTTTACTGGTTTATTATATATAATGTAGTATTATATATACAGTATTTATGTTATTATAGATTACTGTATTATTATAGATACTGTATTACTGTATTATTATATATACTGTATTATTATATATGGCTGATTATTACGTATATTATATACTGTATTACTGTGGTTTATTATATCTACGTATTATTATATATACTGTATTTATTATTATTATAGATACGGTATTTATTATATATGCTGTATTATGTATTATTATATTATATGTAGTACTGTGTTCTATTACTCATGAAACTGATTAATTATATATACTGTATTACTGTATTATTATATATAATGTATAGTATATATGCTTGTATTACATATTATTATATATAACATGTATTACTGTGTTATTATATATACTGTTATTATTATCTAGGCTTATTAATGTATTATATATACACTGTCTTATTATATATACTGTCACCTTAGGTCTCACCCACATATCCTCTAGTGTGTTTGTAAGCTCTTTGGGCAGGGCCCTCTACTATTATCACTGTATTGCTGTAAGAAACTCCTCATTGTTTACTATTATTATGTATTACTTGTGTATGTAATATGTAGGACTTATATAACATGTGTTACCCTGCATGTGAATGTATGGACTCTGTAATTGTAAAGCGCCACAAAAAAATGTTGGACGCTATATAAATCCATAATAATAATAATAATATAATAATAATAATACCGTATTACTCCCCAGTATTTATTATATATACTAGGTGTATTACTTATTATATATATTGTATTACTGTTGGATTATATAACTGTATTATTATATAGCTGTTTTACTGTATTTATTTATAGACTGTATTACTGTATTATTATATTATACTGGTATTATTATATGCCTTGTATTACGTATCATTATATATGCTGTATACCTTATTATTATATCTACTGTATTATATATATGCTTGTATTCTGTATATTATCACAATACTGTATTATTAATATGCTGTATAAAACGGATTTTATCTAGCTGTTTACATGGTTTTATATCTACTTGATTATTATATATGCTGTATTACTGTATTATATCTGACTGCATACTCTATTATATATTTCTTCACTGTTTTATTATATATACTAATATTATTATATAGGCTGTATTACTGTATTATTATATATACTGTATAATTTATTTATATGCAGTATTACTGTATTATTATATAGGCTGTATTAACTGTATTATTATATGTACTGTATTATTATATATGCTGTATTACTGATTATTATATGTACTGTATTATTATATATGCTGCTATTACTGATTTTTAGATATGCTGTAGTATATGTTATTAATCACTGTATTATTATATTTTATGCGGTATTACTGTATTATATATATATGTAGATTCATATATGCTGTATTACTGTATTATTATATATGCTTGTATATGTGTTGATATATATATTACTGTATTAGTGTTTACTTGGTGATCGTCCATTTTGAGTCATGGTTTTGTATTGTATATCAAGATTTCTTTTTTTTGGGGGGGGGGGGGTCAGTTTTATAGTGTGTCTATGATTCAGATTGCTGGGTAATGGTTTATTGATTTGGTTTTTGCACACAGCCATTTGGACTATGTGTTGAGCGCATGGTGTATTGATATAGTGTGGGGGAGGTAGTGTGTGACAGTACTGCATGGGAGCTTTGGATTGTGTGGGGGTGTGCCTTTGAGTGACAGATGAGGTGTTGTAGCGCTCTACAAATCAATAATATTCAGGCTTATATCTCAGGGATTGAAGAATTAAAAGAAATTAAATGAATTGGGATGAATGGGATGACTTAGATATAGTAGAATACATAAAAAAAAAAAAAATCTCATGTTAATGGCCCTTTAAGGTTTTTACAGACAGTTATGGCCTTGTTAGGGTCCTTCACAAATTTAAGTCAGGAAAGGCGAATCTTTAGTAGAGATGGACGAACTTTTGTGCCCCCCCCCCCCCCCCAAATCGTGTCTAATTCGGATTTCCAAAAAAATCTGAAAATCCGAAAATCAGACCCAATAAAATCAATGGGGAAACAAAACTTTTAAATGTTGCTTAAAATAAAGGAAAATTATAATCGTAACTTACTGATACCTGGCTCTGGGACCTAGGAAAATGGTCTGGGAACCACGTACAATTACCAAAACATGTTTAAAAATGCTACAGGGAGATTCATAAAAGTTCTTATCTTTTAACATGGTCGCTAATTTTGCCCCAACCAATCGAACTATGTAACATTTGAAAGCTAACATCTGATTGTTTGGGGGCAAAAAATTAGCCCACATTTTAAATGAAAGAACTTTTTTGAATAACCCCGTAATTTCTTCACCATCAGGCAATTTTGAGCTTTGCATTAAACATTTAGAGGCGTTACGAAATCGATTGCCAAATTTCAAGGGTTAGCGAATGCCACATTCAGGGTATTGCGAATTCGAGGGTTAATGAAACACCTTATCTAGGGTATTGCTGAATTCAAGGGTTTAGCGAGCACATAATTCGAGGTTATAGCCAATTTTAGGGTTAGCGCACGGCACATTCCACGTATAGTGAGTTCGAGGGTTAGTGAATGCCGCATTCTAGAATTATGGAGCACTTAAATGAGGGTTATCGTGAATTTGAGGGAAGGGTCACCAAATGCCCACATTATAGGATTATGGAGTACTAAGTCGGGGGTGGTTATCAACTCAATAATTTGATTATCTTCGAAAGCTCGATAATGATTCAAAAAAAAGGTCTGCAAGTTCGAATGGTCGAAAAAGTCAAAGTTTCATAATGAACTCATTAAAATCAAACTCAAACTCTCCATCTAGTTCTCAGTACATCCCGATAGTTCCTAATCCTGGTGTAAGGGCAACTGATTGCTACTTTCATTTAAGATGAATTCTAGGACTTTGTAGGAGTCATACGGTAATATACAGATATAATCTGCATTGGTCAATATGTTGAAAAAAGAAGCAACTTTATACAATAAAGTTGGGATTGAAACTAATGAATCCTGGGGCCTGGCCTGGTTCATTCTATCAACTGTATGTTAACCCCTTATAGAATTTCTTTAACATGTGGCTGTGCTCTCATATTGTTTCTCCTCATACAAATACTGGTCAAATGCCTAGCAATCATTAATGTCTGCATTGTTGAGGCACTGTAATGTATCTTGTGTAGCACACCAAGACGCTTTCAACACCATTTTGCAGGAAAATTAACATTGCACTGAACCCAAAAAATGTGGGCTAGTCGTAGTAATTAATGGTTGTTAAATTAGTGTCCATCCTGACGGTAATAAAACCACAATCCACAATTCTGAAGCATGACCATGAGGGAGAATGAAAAAATGGCAAAACCATGGGAAAACTTTCAGCACTTTATTTATGCTGTACCCATCTAAGAAAATGATTCTCTTTTGGTCTGTGGTGCAACCAAAGCTTCACTTAGTGCCTTAGTAGATAATCCAAAGCTCGGTTGGGCTTTTGGGCTTTAGTTAGATTGTAATGGCCATTACTCTCCATAGTGTTAATGCATTTGTAATTGTGATAGGTGGGAAACCTTAGGTTATGACATCCAATGTGTTATGGAACACATCAGCAGAAGGGTAGACAAGCACATTTATGGCTTCGTACAAAAGGATGCTGTTAAAGACATTTTCAAGGAACATTTAAAACTGACAATTTAGATTAGAAAGCAAGTAAAAGTTGTGGAAGGATCTGTGTTTAGTAAAACCACACTAAAGCCAAATCGAAGAGATTCTTTACACAGAGGATAGCAATAAACAACTAATAAAAGATGTTTTATGTTACAACCATAAACTTGGTGAATGAATTGTGTTATTTCTTGGGGCTGTACAAAGCCTTGGCTATCACTCTTTATTTGAATCCGCCAGCCTGCGCTATTTTTTTGCCTTAAACAATACTTTATTTTATTCTACCTACAAGAAGTTTTTTAGTATGATTAATAAGCACAAAATTCGCAATTCTTTTCCCGATAATTACGTACGAGCGGTCAAGGGCTTATGAAATTAAATTTTCGGAATTTCTGTGGAAATGATCATGGAACCTAGATTATATGGGAGGTTACATTATTCGTCCCCCTTGGTTCCATATCATGGGTGGGCATACTAAATTTGGGAACCCTGAGTCCGAAATACGGGATCATATCGGATGGGTAATGTGGAAGCATGAAATGAAAGTAGTTCATGTTTCAAGTTTTTCATACAAGTTCTGGATATTTTACATGTTCCAAACCATTCTCAGGTCCCACCAGCCTGCACAGTTAAAGTATAGGACCACAACTATTATTAAAACCTTAAAACCTCCGAAAAAAATGCTGGCGCATCCCTACTAGGGAGGGACACAAAACGAGCTCAAACCGGGGAGTTCGGGGATGAACGTTACCTGAGTTCGGATTAAACTTCTGAAATCTTGGTTGTATGTCAATAATTATCAAAAAATCGAGAGAATTAGCAATTCACAAAGGCCATTTGTGTTTTTCGAACCCTAGAATGTACGTTCAGTAACATCAAAAGTATAGTTCATTTTGGTTAAGCCTAGAAAGTATCATTTCTTTTTCGGAAACCCTAGAAGGTATGGTCGCTTTAGCCAACCCTAGAATGTATTATTCATACCCTCAAATGTAGCCTGTATTTTGGTAATTCTCAAATTGATCTTTCGTCTTAATAACCCTCAAATTAGGGTTATTTCTGTTACCCTTGAAAGTAAGTTCGGAAGTGGCCATAACCCTCCTAATGTAGCTTTTGTAGTTTGGTCATTAGTGATGTCCCCGGGTCATTTCCCAGGTGCCCGGCCATTTTCCAGTAAGTTACCATTGCTAGTTATCTGTAAATCAGCCAAATGTTCGAACTATCACTCTCCAGTGACTTAATGTTTTTTGTTTTATTTTCAAACTTTTTTCGAAGTGTTTGAACGTCAAAAAAAACCAGACAGAATTTTATGACATTAGTCCATCTCTAAATCCCTACGTTGATTGTGGGGTCTTCTGTTGCTCTAGTGTAGTTAGAATTAGACTTTCACGTTATACAGAAATGATTTACAGTATATAGAAATCATTTTGGTTTATTAAAAACAAATAATTAACTCTTCTTTATGGAATCCATGCAATTCGTTTATCTTTGCTTTTTCAAGATCCATTTCACTATTAGTTGAAAAGGGAAGGGAAAAAAAAAAGAAGAAGAAAAAGATCAGGCAGCACTGTAAACCTGTTAATGACTGGAATATGTAGCTGGGAAGCAAGGTTCATTCAGAATTACAGACAAAAAATCACGTTTCATGAGATGCCCACGAACAGAAAGGGACATGTCCTTCTCTGGCTCCAAAGATATTTTTCACAATGATAGATATAAGGAAACCTGCATGCAAGCATATGGCACAAGCTTACAATGTATCTTTAGCCCGGTAATAATCATCAAAAGGCTGGAAATATACTCTTTGGAAGGTGGAAACCATATCATCGCCCTGTGTTCCTTCAATGCCACCTGGTGCATGACAAGTTGTTGACCTATAGCTGTTTCAGAAACGCGGATACCCAACGGAGCGCTTGTGACATTCACATCGTTCAATTTATGACTCCACAATGCTTTAAAAAGAAACACGGCGAACTTTCGATCGGTCAAGGTGGCCAATGTTAATGAGTCCAGGAGTCAGCAAACTCTGCCTGTTTCATTGACGTGATCTGTATCTACCAACTAAACATTAGATATAAAATAGACATTGCCACAGATATTTTTACCTTAGTACTAAATTCACGTGCAATTTGATGCTTTAGCTTCTAAAATTGAGGCTTGCACATGGGTCATAATACCAAGATTCCATGTGAAACCTTTCATCTCATTTATTTTACAGAACATGGACTAACAGGCTGAATAAATTGTTAGAGAAATGTAGGGATACTGTTTTATCTGATTTCATTTACGTTATTGCAGGTGTCGAGTGGGCCACTACTAGAAATTTAGAATCAAGACATGTTGAACGGCTTACTATAAATAGTCTGTTCTGAAACGATCATTGCTTATTACATCATTTTAAAAGATACCAAAAGTTATAAGCGATCTCATGTGGTGTGCCCAAAGAGGGCAAACTTAAGAGGGTATCTCCACGTGGTAAAAAAAACCTTTTGGTATTCAAGTTGTATTGAGGAAACAGGAGTAAAGGAGCTCTTCAATTAAATGTTCAGGAGCCGGGAACCGAGTTTTTTTACAGAGAACTTCCACGATCATCGCTCCTCCGCCGCATTCCTTTGAAAGGCCCCCGAAGCGCAGTGCAGTGTGGCATGCAGTTATAGAATACAGAGTCAGTCTGGACCCTGTCCAAACTACACGGCGGAGGAGCGAGCGATGGGTACCGTACTTCTCTCCCAGCTCTGCAGGCTTTATTTGGTAAGAATGGGGGAAGACACAGCTGCCTTCCTGCCTGTTCTTCAATAAAAAACTGACTACCAAAAGGTTGTTTTTACCAGAAGAAGATAGATCCTTTTAACCCACTATTCCTATAACATTCTACATGCATTCCTTGCTTTTATTAATTTCCTGCTGCCACATCCTTGACATCTTCCAAATGGACATTTCTTTGTATGACCTAATTGAAGATTGACTGACAGGGAAGTCAGTTTCGTAAATGGTAGTTTTGGACCCTTTAAGTGGAATTGCCCTTGACCATCTCTAGTACCCTCTTTGAAAACACATCATATGTCACATAAAACTTTCATACTAATAATGAAGGTTAAAGTTCAATCATGGTTGAATAATATTTTTTGTGATTGCAGGTGACAGAGGGAAAAAAACAATTTCAGTGACTTTAACACTCTGTAAAGTAACATTTTAAAACATGTGTCGCAAACAAATAAGGATAATAATAAAGGATTTTCCTTATTATCTGCCATAGTCTAGGTTAAAATTATGAGGGATTGCAAATAGGTATATTTGTTTCAGCCTTCTGATCTTTAGATTGAAGCCTGACAATCATGATTGTCAGCAGTTCAACAGATTGGTCTTCCTGGGACAGGTTCCAAGCAAATCACTAAATCTTAACCTTTTCAGCACTTGTAACATCTAATCACCTGCACTAGAGAAGTGATCAACACGGGCTTGCTTTTAAAGCTTTTTTAAAGACACTGGCCATTTCTTAGAACCCACTGTTTTTTATGAAAAATGACATTTAGGTCAACAATGACTGTTGTAGTGAGATCCCAGTGCACAATAGTTGACCGGAGATTGTTCATTAAAAAAATGTTCTAAACGTGGCCATTTGGCTATAGCAAGTGAAGTGGACCATATTTTTAATAAACACCCAAATAGAGCAGAGAAAACGCGCCGTCCATCGTGTTTTTCATAGTTCACATTGACAATCAGGATGGAATCTTTCCAAATTTTACCACATCGTCCAATAATAAAAACTGGCCCTGTGTGACAGAACAAGCTGCTGTTAAAAATTTCGGCTTCTACGCTCAGCGTTTTAAAACAGAAACCAGTTTGTATTCACTGAACTTGCCACAGCCTTTTTTCCCCCTAGAGGCACAAGCAAGTGGAAACCCCAAGCTGTCAACTTTGCTGTCCGGTACCAATATTACTGAGCAAAGAGCATGCAGGGGGGGAATTGACATGAAGTGTACAGCCACGAATACAACGATCCACTCAGTAATTCAGGCAGGTTTAGAACCGGCTTTTTACATTCTTATTTGAACTTTCTGTCTATCTGATTAGACCTGATGAATTTCTCGCTTGTAATTAGAGTTAGAGGCGTAACTCCGACTTGCTGCTAATTGCTGCGGTTTAAAATTTTGTTCAGCCCCAGATGGAGAATTGAATCCTAATAGGAATCCCGAAAACAGGAAGGCGCTTCTAAAAACAGAGAAGAGGAGAGGAGGAAGCAAAAACTCTTAATAGGACAATAGATGTCCTCTAGAAAATTTCATTAAGATAGAGTAGAGGTCTAAAGCATTAGATCATCCCATTAGCCATATGATAAATAAGGAATGGAGACTTTGGGTAATGTTGAATTTACTTGAAAGGGCCTACCGTGGAAAATGGAAATCACCAAGTCTTCCATTCTTATTGCATGAGATACAAGCCAGATGATTGTGTACTAAATCTTTCCTTACTATTTCCTTGATAAGTGTATATACGCTGGTAACATGAGGCACGATCGAGTAACATTCGATTTGATGTACTTTAACTAAACCCGCGGGATTGCTAAAAAGCAATCCCGCGTGGTTATAGATATGGTCATTCTAAGTATATGGCCATATCATTAGTATCATAATATGGTGTTGGTGTTACATTTAGGTGAGCTTTTAAAACAAACTCATAGCTTTCAAGGGGATACATTCTACACAAACCCAAATGTTAAATTTATTAATTATTATTAATATCCATGCAGATTCACGCTACCTGAGGAGATTTCCTGGAGACAGTTCAAATAGTGAAGTGTCATTGATTGGGTTCCTGGCCCACTGGAGTCATTGACGCGTTGGGGCACAATATAAGAGACATGGGCTTTGTCACTAAAATGGCTGGATTACTAGAATGGTTCCCATTTTAGATTCTGATCCACTCTTAGCTGGAGTTGGAACACATCTAAATTGCCACGCAGGTGATGATTCAGAATCAGTTCCTTCTAAAGAAAACTGGACAGGTTTGCTAATCCATGATATAACATATGTACTATATGCAAGTTTTAGTGAATGGATTGTAGATGTGTTTATTCCCCTAGCATGAAGACACTGAAGAAAATGACAAGAACCTTTGATGTTCTCTGCCTCATAATCCACGGGTAACAAAGTGATTCAAATGTGTGCAAGATCTTTTTAGAACCCGAGTACTGGGTGGAATTCATGTACATAAACAGATGGTGTCAAGGTTCCCTTGTCTAGTTTTAGAATTTTCTGGAGGTTTTACCACTTACACAATTAAAAAAAACATCATTTGGTACTGTACAATTGTAAATAATAAATAAATAATAGGATTTTCAGAAAAGGTGTTCTAGTCGTATTTGGCCAATAAATGTGCAGCGTCGTATATGCTACAGCTGAAATGGGAATATGATTATTATTTTTGAAGATGTGATAAATCTTAGATATACTGGGGAAAAAAACCCCAAGCCCATCATTGAAAAATAAAAATGATTAAAAAGTAACATTATCCAATGAAATGTACCAAAGGGTTACAATGACAGACAACGAGTCCTGCCATCTGTAGTATAGGGCTGGGGTAGGCCATGCGGCAAGCAAAATGTGAAAAAAAGTAAAATCTGCACACCAGTCTGAAAATTGGTATTTGTGCATAATAAACACTAGGTATTGTTTCCTGTGACACGCACCTCATCAGACCAATACGGTTACAAATTATTGGATCATGGGCTGGTATCAGGATAGTAAGTAAATGCCAGGTATTTCCCAGAGCCTTCATTTCAGTCATCATTATTATTATGTGGATTTATATAGGCGCCAACATCTTACGTAGCACTTTGCAATGACATGTACTATCATTTCACATAGGCCCTGCCCAACTGTTTTGTTTGTTAAAACAAAGCAATAATACAAATCTAAAAGACACATTATCTGACACTATCCAACCTATCAGTATTGTCTTTATGTGTGGGGGAAACTGGAGTGCCCGAAGAAAACCCACGCAAGCACAGGGCAAAACAAATAAAACAACGTGCAGATGTGTTCAAGGGTGGATTCGATCTCAGGTACTTCAGCAACATGCAAGTCATCAGTGGCTAACCACTGACCACCGGTGCGCCCATTGGGGTTGTTACTTTGCTATGAACTCTTGGATGCAGCCTCTAATATGCACTGAGAGGAATTTGGGTCTTACGGTGGGCCTACATTCAGCATCGATATTCTGACAATTCGATCAATGATCGGAATCTCGATGAACTTTTTTGGGTTTTCGATAGGAACGGTCGCCGTTATCAATGGCTATCAAAAAAAAACCTGATGGAAAACTGTTTCATCAACCCATCTACCAGAAACATACCTTCCGTAGTTTTCAAGATGAAACTCTTGATTTTCGATGTTCTTCCGATTGGATTTCGACTGTTTGCGATACGGAACAATCCAATCGGAAGAATATTGGACCATTCATGTCCACCTTAAGATAGAGATAGAGGGACATTCTCAAACCAAAGCCAAGCAAAGTGAAGATCAATAAAAGACAAGTAACCTTTAGAGCATAAATCACAACAGGATGATAAGCAAACATCAGGAGCCATGGAAACAAATGACCAGCACTTAAACCAAACCAATGTGCAAGTTAACTATGGCTACTGCCAGTTTAACTGCCTTAATCCCATAAACAAAGGCTTGGACTCACAATGAGATGCAAACTGTAAACAAAGCCAAAATTAGGTACTAATTATGGTCCCTTAATCTAACACAAGCAATATGGAGTGGAAAAGCACAGGAAGTATATATTAATGGTCAGCTACACCAAAAATATAGAGACTGCTGGAGATTAACTTGAACATATCAAAAAATAAATGAAGAAACCTTCCTGTAGCACAATGCCATTAGACGGAGTATGGACATTTCACCACAAAGATCTTTTGTAAAACAAACACAATTGCCCTTCAAAATATGTTTTAATAATTGCGGTCGGAAACAGGGCCCCCCCAAAAAGCATGATATCAGCATTAAAAATGATACATAACCTTTATAATATTCTTTTAACGAATAACCATAAAAAGATAAAGGCTGGAGAACGGGCACTGTTTATAAAGCAGAGGTATAGTCCCTTACACCATACTGTATGATGACTTGCCACCACGGTACAGAAGGTCATATAAAATTTCAGTGCCTGATAAGGGCTAACAAATCTCCTTTAAACAGTTTTTTTGGACCAAACGTCCATGTGTATACCAGTCATGCAAAGTATAAATGTAGGTTCCCACAAATAGTGAACCGATCACCAAAAATGGTACAGTGATAGTTGGCAAAAATTTGGATAGTTTCCATTAATGGGTTATTCGAAAAAAAAAAATCCTTCTGATTGCCATTGTGGACCTTAAAAGAATTGACAGTAAGTTGCCTTATGGTATTTTAAAGAATCTTTAAAATTCAACTTGAGGGAAAATACATTACCGACAATTCAAAACTCAAGGAAATTTGTTTCTTTGTCATGTTAACATTTTGCTATGGGCTCATGCATATAAACAATGTGTTGTTTAAGGTTTTCTGAAAATGAGAAGCAGTTCTGTGGAATGTGTTGGAAAAATTTCGCAGAGCTGGGAAATCTGCTTGAAACCCCAAATTTCATCATCCGATTGAATGAGAAACAGAATTTCAAAAATAGCACCCCAATTTCTGATTTAATCTTCTTGAATTTTCGATTTTTATTTGTCAATTGATAGGGTGTTATTGGTGTTTAAGTGGGCGATCTGAACATAAATAGTAAGTATTTATTGTATGTACTGCATGCATTACCTGAAATTAGTGACACCTTTCTCAACTTGTCTTTATGCTAAGCCTTTACGTGTACTTTTTTTGGTAAAATGTGAATATCATTTTAGAAAATATACAGTAATTAATAACAGTTTTTTCAAACTAATGCATGTCTCAGGGTAATAATCCAAATCTTGGCCCAATACAGAAATTGGATGGATCTCAACATTAGGTACATCAGTTGGGGGGGTTTAGATACTTAAAGACATAAGATACTTTTTCCCCCTTGACATTACTACAATTATTGTAACCTTCCAAAATAAGCGAACACCTGCTGTGGGAAAAAGTAGAGAAGTGTAATGTATTGCCTTGCGATCATGAACTAGCGGCTAGTTTAAAATCTGCACTTATTGCAGTTTAGGAAGTAAATTTAAGTAGACTGAAGACCTAAATTTTAGTTTTCATTTTGAGTTTAGATAAAATTGAAAAAAATTGTGCTTCACACAATATCCAAAAGTTGCATTTTCACGGTGAGTTATTGGTTCATATCAACCCAGGATTTCTGTTGTGTGAAGAAAATTTCTTTAATGATATTGTATGTGTTGGTCTGTGTCTTGAGTGGTATTTCTGGCTTCTTGACAAATAAGATTATAAAGAAAAATGGAAATGATTCTTAAATAAGACTGCGTGGGCTTACAGATCTTCTGAGGGGGGGGGGGTGGGAGTGATCTCAGAGATGACTAACTAAAAAATGGGAATTCCGTTCTTCCTCGGGTTCCACAGAAATCTTGCAGGACCGAAAATCTGTATAGGACAGTAATTGAATATGTTTAAAAAAAGATTTGAATTGTCACCCAATATTTAACTTTCGGTCTTTTTGATACAGGGATGGTGGCATTAGTTGTGATATAGACATTAAGGGAGAACATTCCGGTAATGGGACAAGGTGGCCAATATTAAGATCCTTTGGGGGAGATACAATTCAGGTACCTTCCCACCCTCATCTTCCATCCTATGTGTCTCCATAATTAAAGGTATCTTAGGCTTGAGTTATGTGCATCACAGAAAACCTGAAGGTAAGAGGGGCAGCTGCAACAGGCTCATTTAAATAACCATTCGTTTCGCATACTAAGTGAAAAAAATAAATAACGTTATACGTAGTGAGTGGGTGCCGGTGCGTAAGATAAAAACAGAAACAGGCCCCCCAGAATAATGGATCAAACACCAGACCCAAAGTGTGACATTTTATATTCATGTTCTAGGAGAAAAAAGGTTAACATTTTTATACAATTAACCACAAAATAAAAAACCAGAAGTCATGAGATGCTCTATTTAGATGGATACAACAAAGTCCAATATCGGAATATCTTTCGACCTACACCTTTCCAATCAACAAATCGATTGGTGTCACCAATGAACAAGATTGAGACAGACAACTCCATTTAAACCAGAAGTTCATCTGAATCGCGCTATATGAGAGAGAAAATTCCACTTATCGGATGTGTGTACCCAGACCTTAATGCTCTCTAAAATGGTAATGAGATTGTACAGATCTTTCCCAAGTTTAAAATTACTGTGAATTTGGTCATAAAGAAATGTTAACTTATATTTGTATAGCCAGTGATCAGGGATTTTCCCTAGTAAGGGAAAGGACATAGCCCTATGTTAAAAAATGTTTTTGCTGTGTTCTGTCAGGGTGAAGTGGTATGCATCATCAAATTTCTAATTCTCTCTCAACTGCTCTGCAGTGGATGGAATGTGACATGACGGATCCGAGGAATGAACGGGGTAAAATGATTTTCTCTGCCGTCTCAGCTCTCAATGTACTAAGCCATTAGTGTAGGATTCCAGGACACTTCTACGAAGGCTATTTGGATTAGTGCAATGTAATATTGGATCAGGCTAAACCCCAAACCTAGAGTTATGCGAGCAATGAAACACACCGCACTTATAGATTTGCTCATTTGATTTAATAGAGGAAAGAAATTGCCTACGAGAGGAGTGTAGAGACATTGGGGTCAGTTGTGGACTCTTTGGGGCAATGCATGGTATTGCATAGCCACTTCAGTCTGAGCAAAGGATAATACAAATTCTATTAAAAGAAGAAAGGATTCTTTTAGTCAGTATAGAGTTTATTGACTTAGATGAAAGAATTCAGGTAGTATACCCTAAATGGAATGGGGTTAAGTACAAGCCTACCTCAAGATCACTATGTTCTGTCTGCATGAGATTGCGTGTATTACATAGTAGCAGGTCTACAGTATTGGAGTTTTTTTTAGTGGTTAGTTTCAAGTTGTAAATTGTGAGAATGGGTTTCAGCCAAAAAGAATATCACGCGTAGAATCAGAGCTTTACATACTGTGGACTGTGGTGCGGTGGGAAGTATTACAATCCCAGAGGCGGTAGACAAAAACATGGTTCAACTCACAAGCATCTTTCAGACCAGCAAATTTGGTTCTGTCTTGCAGCCATGGTGATCCTAAAAATTCAGTCTTTCAGTCTCTCGATTTCTCTCTTATACTACTTGTGGTTGGGTAGATTATCTGATTTTCTTGAGGTCTAGTTTGAAATTCTTTACTGACCCAATCATATTTTTGCTTTCTTTCTTTTAGTTTTTCCATTAGTGCTCTTATCATCTCCCTTCAATCTTCCCATTTAGCTACTGGGTTCCCATTATAGAGCTTTGCTCGGCTACTCAGTCATTGGTGCCTTTTGATGTTGTCTTCCTGTTTAAGGTAAATATATATGATCCCAGTGGAGAACACCTTCATGCTTTTCCACCATGTGCAGTAGGTACAAATATTGCATAAAAATAGTCCCAATCCTGGCACTCTTGGATTTTCGTTCTATCAACATTTCGGGGGATACATAGTGGCCACCTTCATCGGATACAAAACATGTGCAAAATGTGCCTCAAACTTACTATATGCTCAACCATGTGCAGACCCACTGTACAATAATAATCTCCCCTATCCTGATAAAGGTGCATCATGGTAGCACCGAAAACGTTATAATAAATACATTGTTTTTTGAGAATGCCAAGCGGCCACGGATTGGATATTTTATTCCTGTTATAATTTGCCTTTGTTCTAAACATTATCTTATGCTGCTCGGGCTGGACATGACTTTGCCTGTGTTTCACTACGAGGGAGATGAAATAATGTCTCTATCGCAAATACCTGCCACGCATCCCCATGATGTAGAAACCACTTTGTGACCCTTATTACATTGTGTGGAACATGAGCAGTATTGGCGATCTTTTGCACCGTTTAAAGCCACAGATTGTGAAAAGGCACTGACCTTATACCAAATATCTAGGAAATGGCGCAAGCCAATGCAAATCTGAGACACAAGACCCATTGCTTAGCCCATATAGTACATTGTACCTATGAAGTAGTTTTGCAATTATTTTGGCCCTAGACAGGATATGCACATGCCTATATGTCTCTGTCTGACACTATTCTAGATTGGGCTTGCTGGACTCCTGCGTTCACAACAAGCTTCCATTCTGAATCCCGTTGGTCGTTGTTTGACCTATTCTTGTGGTCTAATGTGCACATGGAATGTTCTGGTCTATCACTTATGTTGACCAGTGAATGACATCTTCAAAATCCCTAAAATAAAAAATGCGCTTTTTAAATCAGCTCAGTTTGACAACCAATCAACCCTCTATAAATACCCTTAACCTTCTCTCTCTTCCCCTTCAACCCTTTATTAAGGGAGCCCATTTTTTATGTACAGTTTTCTATAGATTGGGGAATATGCCAACGTTTGCTGCTACCTATGGCTACATAATAATTTCCCTTTTTAATATTCATCCAAGGTAGCAATGCCAAAGGAATCTCATTACATACAATGGTTTGAATTGTTGTTATCGACAATGTCTGTCAATTAAATGTCAATCAACCAACACAAGAAGCATCCACAAAAAAACTATAACTGTTAAAGGGAATCTATCCTGAAACTTGACTATCTACTGTCAAATCTAAGCCATTATGGTTTGGTTAAGATATTAGGACTAACATGACTATGAACATTAGTTCTCATAATATCTTAGATATTTTAGTTCAATTAGTATCTAAGTTATCTGTCTAACAAATTAAGTAGAAACATTCTACAAGATAATTTACAATTCTAAATGAATTATTTGACCTTTGTCTTAAAAAATTAAGAAGGGATGTCCACCATTAAAAACAAATAAAACTGGGTTTTTTGCCTGCCAACCCCGCCGCGATTTTCCCACCACTTTATTACATGTATTTGTAACCAGTATTAATGATAAGTATATTCCTTTCGGCAAAGGTATCTGTGCTCTCCTCCTCTGACTCAATGAGCTTTTTATAAGCTTGAGATGGGCAGAGGGAGGCAGGCAGTGAAATCAGCTGTCAATCATGGTTGTGTTGCCAGCATTCACAGCAGTTGATCTGACTTCATGGAGGAGAGGGCCAGCTACTTCTGCCGAATGGAGGCAATAATTATACATTAAATATCTGGTTAAAATACATCTATATGTGCTAACATATATCTTGGGCGTTGGGGGCAGGTGCGGACATGCTCGCCACGTTTTCTTTTTTGGGTGGGACATGCCCTTTAATACAGATTAGTTAAATTAATTTGTATCAGATACACAATTTTAAACAAAAACACATGACAGTACGTACTAGAGATGGTGGAACTTCTAAACGTTTGGTTCATTTTCAAATGACGATATTATATTCCATGATTTCAAAAAACGTGAAAGTTCAGAGTTCAGAGAATAGAAAAGTTTGTACAAACTCAGTAAAATTGTCTGAAAACTTGAGTTGAGTCTAGTCCATCCACTTACCTCGATTGAAAGTGTACAGTAACATTGTTGATGTCCCATTCAAGCCCTTTCAAGTCTTCCAAAGAAGACAACAGCAATGTTTAGCCATTTCTTAATTTTAAAATATCCCAATTTAAGTCCTCACTTTTGTTAAGTGGGAACACATTACACTTAATGTATTATTAGATGTGATACTCCTCTAACTTGTGATATTTGTTGCATGTCTAGGAATCGAATGAGAAAAGGACACTTAAACTGTGATGGATGGAAATTGGTCACTTGGTGATACATCAGTTAATGTGATGATTCTAAGGTCACATGATTTGAATAAGGGTCAAGTTGCACTGTTAGAGGACAATCAATTTAGAATTTGCAGAATCCACAACTAGCGTTAAATTGGTCCCCCTGTTACTGTTCCTCTAGGATGGTTTCTGTGTGTAGCGATTACGAACCATCTGTACTGAGAACTTTTTCAGAACAATTACAACTTGGAAAATTCGTTGCTGTGAGCTGTTGGCCCGGTGCAAAGTAATGATAATTAAAAATTAACTTGGTGGATACGAAACACTAGTATTTAAGTAAAGCGTAGCAAGAGGGGTTTGAATTTATTAGATAGCTGCGTAGAAATCCGATTTGATACAGAATCCGCGCTACTATACAAAGGGGAAAAAAACCTGGCTGAAATTTAGTGTAGGTCTGTATGAAAAACAATTGTGATTAATCAATCACTTGAAAGCTCAGTCTAAAGCGGTTCACACATTACCAATAAAAGGGGCAATTCTGGGGGTACTGAAGAATGGCCCTTTATGGGTTAATGTGTGAACACAAGTTTGGCTTTCCTAAACTGACCCGGAAGGAAATTGTCTCCCTGTATAAAGTCGACCAGGCTGAAGGAAATATGCAGTCCGAATCAACTTTATTGTCTTTATAGTTAATTTGTGTGGTACCTCCGAAATTTAACCCCGGGATACACAGGTATCAATAAAGTTATTATGTAAAAAATGGTGCCTAATTTTGCCCTAACAATCGTTGTTAGCTTTCAAATGTTAAATAATATTGATTGGTTGGGGCAAAATTAGCACCATTTTTACACATAAGGAATTGTATTGAATCTCCCTGATTATCTACATAACTTGGTTTACTTTTAGGTTTTAGCTGCTGATATAGCGAGCGGACTTACTGAGTTCGGTTGTTCCAGAAACTCCCGAACTTAAAGTAAATGTTGGAAGTTCGGAAAACTAACCCATAAATCAATGGCGGAGCTATAGTTTCGACGAAGTCGGATGATTACGTAAATGGCTGTGGCACCTGAGAATGGTCTGGGGAACATGTGCACTATCACCAAACTGTTTTAAAACACTCTATAATGATCGGGCAATTGTCGGGTTTGCCGCAATCTGACTTGAGGTGTATGGCCAATTCGAGGGTTACCGAATGATACTTTCGAGGTTACTGGAAATAGAACCATACCCATTCGAGGGTTCTCGAATCGAAAACAATACCTTCAAAGGGTTACCCCCCCCAACCAATGTTGTAAGGCTTACATCCGAGACTTAGGCAACAATCCCTTCTAGGGTTAACAAAAATGAACCATATATTCGAGGGTTACAAACAAAAACCACAACTACATTTGAGGGTTGCCGAAATGAAGGCAATATCCGCAAGTTCCAGAAAACCGGGGGTTGGGTTCGAGTTCGCGTCATCACTACTGCTAAAAAGGGTCAAATTATTATGTCACCAATTGCCACAAAAGCTCAGACACAAATGATTGTGTCTATCCTCTTTGTTTATGGACTAGTTAGGGAAATCAGAGAGCTGAGCTCATAGTCGTCCATCCTATGGCATATTTATATATCTTATATGAATGCGGGACTTACCTTACGTGCCATATAATTCTCTATATATCAGTCAAAAAATATAAACAGACGCTATATGATTTAGGTAAGAGATGTCCCTACTGCCCATTTCTAGTTATAGACATAATTATTGAAGATCAGTTTTCTACATAAAATGGAGCTATAAGGTTGGGAATTCATTTTGATTGAAGGGAAAAAAAATACACGGTATGATAGGTGGCAGTATGCAGGAAAGAAGATGTATAAACTGGTTTAATATGGATTTAAAGGGCGAGCTGTGACTGATTCATCATGTATAATAAAGTGCTTGCCTTTCACTTATGGTGAACTTTTTAAGTTAATCAAAACAGACGATTACAGTCCCAAATTTACAAAGTGACCTGACTCGAGGTCACCCGAAGCTTCTGCACAGCCCCATCCCATATGGTTTAAGCCGTGTGCATCGAGACTTACAAAAGAATTGAGAAGGAGTAAGTAACTTATGACAAAAATAATGATGGGGGGTTAATCATCAGTGTCTAGCCACAAACTTCATCATTTCTAGTGATAAAGAGAATTACGGAAAATGTTTATTGCGTCTCTGTCTAGAGAAAGCTTGGATATAAAAATATACCTTTTATGGTTTTAATTTTAATAAATGATTGGAAATGCAGCTTGTCGAAAAAACCACTGTAAGCAAGGTACACACAATACCGATAAAAGCATCAAATATCGGGGCTTACGGTACTGTGGTGTCCTTGCTTTCCGAATGTTTGGGTCGGCCAAGCACTTGTTTGGAAAAAGGGAAAAATTACCCTTGCCGAGGGGGAAACACACAGTCCCAATGTATGCAGATCTTTGTATGACAGACACAGGGGCACCTGAAACATAAAAATGAGGGTATACAACATTTGACTTCATTTGCAAGAGAGTAAGTTCCTTTATTCAAAACAATGTTGGGAACCTGGTATTGGTTTTCCTATCTCACGGGGGGAGTTACATTGCAGGTTTCAAAACTTTTCTGCAAACAGGGAAGATGGTAGGAGAAACTGGACAGGACCCTGAGGCAAAGGATGAATATCATTGATTCTAAACAAACAACAAAGAGAGTCCCTGTGGTGCCCATTTCTGCAGCCAAGGACAGCCTGGAAGGCTAAGGCTGGGGTACACACGAAGGGAACATTGTCCCAACCGAGATTAATGCCGCGATGGTCGCGCATTACTGGCCGCGGACAACGTTTTGTGCAACTAAACCCATGCGGTCCCATAGGTAACCGCACAACAACATTGTGTTACCGCCACCTTTGTTTGTCCGATCAAGACGAGACGGATGATCGAAGTCAGGTCGCAGCCGGCCCACCCCACCACCAGCAGTATTTTCGGTTTGTTTACCCAGCCTAAAAGCCCAGTGCTCATGGGAAATTTTAGGACATCAAAAGGAGAGGTTAGAATGGAATGTAAAGTTGGGACTCTGATCAACAAAGATCTAAACTTATGTGTCACTGTGTTTCCTATCTAAATGTCATGTTAATCAGACAATCCATACTCGAAAACACCCAAACCCAGAAATATCTCATTATACCAGACCTCCAAAAACCATTAGAGTGAAATGTATCTGACCATGTTTAACTTTAACTTATTCTTTATCCACTGCCCGTGTAATATGTGATTTAACTGTTTATTTACGACAGCAATGCCAGGCCATGGTGGTAAAAGATAACATATGTAAGAGCGTGTCTTGCTAATGCTATCAATGAGACAACCTGCAAGAGCAGCATTGTCTATGTGGCTCAAGGAAGCGGCATTTTTAAGGTGAAAAATGTTTTTTTTAACTTGACCTGCCACAGCAACGCCGACAGCGGGGTGGAAGAAGGGAAGCGCACCCATATGAGGACGAATATCACTCCGCATTGGCTTTCACGTGACGAGATGTTCATTACCGTGCGTTCGTTGACGCCACTACCTGGGGCTACTCCCTGGGGCCATGCGCTGGGGCACCTCTGAAAAACCTTGATGCGGCACGGAGCCGGAGGAAGGCAAAAAGCAATGAAAGGAACAGCTTGATGGATTGGCGATAGTCTAAATAAAAGCCTTGGTACAAGTCCCATAGATTTAGGCTCACTCGCATGATCTATCCATAGGGTGAACAGTATCTATTGGCCCTACCACACTGTAACACAGGCACAGTTGAGTGATGTTCACAAACTTTTTTTGCCACCAAAACGCTAAGAAATGGTTGGCACCAGATACAGGTCATCAGTTGGCAAAAAAAACGTACAAATGGTGCCAAACCATTATACATTTTTAGCCAAGTGATTTTTACATGTATCTGTGTGCCAAACCATTTATTAGTTTTTTCCCAATGATGTTACCTATATCTGTGTGCCAACCATTTATTAGTTATAGTGGCAAAATGGTGACAAACTGTGTAGTTTAGAGTTTTTGCCAGTGATTTCAACAGTATCATTGTTGTGACAACCATTTTATATTAGTTGTGCCAATATTTTACCAGATTGGGTGCCAACATTAATTAGTGGGCTCAACTATATGAGCGTTGTGCAAATGTTTTAATAGTATCTGTGTGCCAAATACATTTATTCGAGTATGGGTGCTGCGAACCCTTTATCAGGGTTGTGCCAAGTGATTTTACCAGTATCTGTTTGCCAAGCATTATCAGGGCTTGGTGCCAATGATTTTACCAGATATCTGGTGTGCCAACCATTATGGTAGCATCTGGGCGCCATCCTTTATCAGAGTTTGTGCCGCTGATTTTACCAGTATCTGTGTGCCAACCATTTATTAGAGTATAGGTGCCAACCATTTTCAGAGTTGGTCCAATGATTTTACCACATTGGTGCCAACCATTGTATGTGTGATGAGAGTGGTTTATGTACAGTATTGTCTGTGAGAAAATGCTGTTAGAGTGGTATGTTCAGGTCTGTGAAAGGTGATACACTGCATGAGACGAAGGAGTGTATGAGATAAGGGCAAGAAGACTAGAAGAGAGAGTGATAGAGTATAGAATAGTGATTGGACTTTTTACGTCTGTTCTCCATGTATTGGAACACTTTAGTCTGTTCTCAACTGTATGGGGACCTTACTATCTGTTCTCACTCATATGGACCTTTCCTGTGGTAATCCTGTATGGGCACCCTTTATGTCGGTATCACTTATGAGGAACCTTTACTGTCTGTTATAAGGTAGGGACCTTTACGTCTGTATCACTGTATGGACTATACTGTCTGCCCTGTATTGTAGGGACCTTAATGTCTGTTCTCACTGTATGGGTACGTTTACTGTCTGCTCTTATTGTATAGGACCTTACTATCTGTTCTACTCTAAGGGCCCTTTACAGTCTGTTCTCACTGTGTGGGGACTTTTATAATCAGTTCTCACTGTATGGGACCTTTATATCGTTCTCACTGTATGGCTTGTTACTGTCTGTCTCACTGTATGGACTTTACTGCCGGTTCTACTGTACTGGACCTTACTGTCGGTTCTCACTGTCTGGACCTTTAGTCTGTATTGGAACTTATGCGTGACCTGTTAGATCTTTACTTGTTCCACGTATGGACCTTTACTGTCTGTTCTCACTGTATGGGGACCTTACTGTTGTTCTCACTGTAGAGACATTACCTGTCGTTCTCACTGTATACTTTGTTGTGGTTATGGGGACCTTTACTGTCTGTTCACTGTATGGGACCTTTACTGTTTGTTCTCTGTGTGGGAGCGT
The DNA here is from genome assembly GCA_019447015.1 of Hymenochirus boettgeri. Classification (NCBI taxonomy): domain Eukaryota; kingdom Metazoa; phylum Chordata; class Amphibia; order Anura; family Pipidae; genus Hymenochirus; species Hymenochirus boettgeri. The sequence continues at coordinate 50,869 of JAACNH010000767.1, forward strand.
TTACTGTCGCGTTATCACTGTATGGAAACTTTAACTCGTATCTCATGTAGGGACCTTTATCGTCTGTTCTCACTGTAAGAAGAACATGTACCATCCGTTCTCACTGTAGGGAGCTTTTACTGTCTGTTCTCTATATGGGACCTTTACTGTTTGTTCTACAATTCGGGAGCTTTTACTGTCTAGTTATCACTTGTATGGGACGTATTACTGTCCTTTTTCGTTGTCTACTTTCAATGTATGGGAGCCTTAGTTGTTCCATGTATGGACCATGTGTTTCACGTATGGGACTTTTACGTCTGAATTCTCACTGTATGGGACCTTATGTCTGTTCTTCACTGTATGGGACCTTACTGTCTCCTGTATCACTGTATGGACCTTGTCTGTTCTCACTGTAGGGGACCTTTGATGTCTGTTCTCACGGGACTGCGTTATTTAAGGTAGGGACCAGCTGTTATCACTATGGGATACTTGTTTCACTGTATGAGACATGTACCATTTTCCCTGTATTGGAGCTTTTACGTCTGTCTCACTATATGGGACCGTTACTGTTTGTTCTCACTTCGGTGGAGGCTTACTGGTCGGTTATCACTGTATGGGACTTTTCTGTCTTTTTCACTTAATGGGACATTAATGTCGGTGTCTCACTGTATGGGACTTCACATGTCTGTTCCCTGTATGGGCTTACTGCGTTCTCTGCTTATGCGTTCTCGTTATGGGACCTTTACGTCTGACACTGTTGACTTTCATGCTGTTCTATGATGGGACCTTTACTGTCTGTTCTAACTGATGGGACCTTACGTCTGTTCTAACTGTATGGACTTTATTGTCTGTTCACTGTAGGGACCTTTGTGTCTGTATCACGTATGGACCTTAGTCGTCTCCACTGGATAAGACAGTACCATATGTTGTCTACTGTATGGGAGCTTTTACTGCGGTCCTCACTATATGGGGACCTTTACTGTTTGTTCTCACTCTAGTGGGAGCGTTTATGTCGTTATCACTGTATGGGACTTTTACTTGCTCTTTATCCACTGTAGGGGACCTTTAACTGTCGGTTCTCACTTTGTATGGGACTTTACTGTCTGTTCTCACGTATGGGATCTTACTGTCTGTTCTCACTGTATGGGACCTAAACGTCGGTTCTCACTGTATGGGACTTTATGTGCTGCTCACTGTATGGGACGGTTTTAATTGTCTGTTCTCACTGTATGGAAATTATGTTGGTTTCATCGAGGACCCATGTTGGACTCACTGTATATCAGTTGGGACGTTTAACTATCTTTTCTCACTGTAGACCGTGTACTGTCGTCCTGTATGGGACCTTCACGTGTGTTCTCACTGTATGGACATACGTCTGTTTTTACTGATGGGACTTTACTGTTGGTTCTCACGTTGTAGGGGACCTTTAAGCTGTGGTTCTACAATGTATGGGACCCTTTAGTGTGTCTCACTGTATGGGACCTTACTGTCTGTTCTCACTGTATGGGACTTTACTAATCTGTTCTCACTGTGTGGTGACCTTTACTTGGCGCCTCAGTGTATGGGACCTTTCACTGTCGTTCTCACTTGTATGGGGGGGGGGACCTTACTGTCTGTTCTCACTGTATGGGGCGTTCATGTTCTGCTCTACACTGTATGGGACCTTTACTGTTGTTGTACTGTATGGGCCCTTTACTGTCTGCTTCTCACGTATGGGACTTTACTATTCTGTTCACACTGTATGGAACTTGTACTGTCTGTGTCCCTGTGATGGGCCCTTTACTGTCTTGTCACTGTATGGGACTCGTACTATCTTGTTCTGATGTATGGGACCTTACGTGTACTGTTTCGGCGGTAGGGGAGCTTTTCTGTCTGTTCTAACTATATGGGACATTTTACTGTCGGTCCTAACTGTTGGTACTTCACTGTCTGTTCTCCACTGTATGGGATCTTCTACTGTTGTTCTCACGTATGGGACCTTACTGTTTGTCTCACTGTTGGAACTTTATTGTTGTCTCACGTATGGAACCTTTAACTGCAATTCTCACTGTATGGGACCTGTACTGTGGTCTCACTGTATGTACTTCAGAGTCTGTTCTACTGTTGGGATCTTACTGTCTGTTCTCACGTATGGGACCTTCTTCTGATGGTTCTCACTGTTTGAGACCTTATTGTCTGTTCTCACTGTATAGGAACCTTACTTGGTCTATTCCTCACGTATGGGACCTTTACTGTCTGTTCTCACTGTGACTGAGGACCTTTACTGTCTGTCACTGATATGGGACCTTTACTGTCATGTTTTCACTTGCAGGGACCTTTACTATCTGTCTCAACTTATGGGGACTTTACTGTAGTTCTCACTATATGGACTTTTACTATCTGTCTCACTGTTGTGGACCTTGACTGTCTGCTCTCACTGTATGGACTTCCTGTCGGTTCTCACGTATGGGACCTCATACAGTCGTTCATGTATGGGGCTTCACTGTGCTGCTCTCACGTGTATGGGCCTGTTCGTATGCGTTTCACTGTATGGGACAACTTTACTGTGTTGTTACGTATGGGCCATTTAATGTCGTGTCACATGTATGGGACCTTAGATCATGTTCTGACGGTATGGGCCTTATATGTCTGTCTGGGATGTTGGGAAGCTGTACTGTCTGTTATCACTATATGGGACCTTTTACTGTTTGTGCTCACTTTGTGGGAGGTTTTACAGTCGGTTATCATGTATGGGACTTTTACTGTCTTTCTCACTGGTATGGGATCTTTACTGTCTGTTTCTCCACTGTATGGGACCTGACTGTCTGTTCTCGCGTATGGGACTTTATTGTCTTGTCACTGTATGGACTTTACTTCTTGTCACGTATGGGACCTTTTGATATTTCTACTGTCTGGGACCTTTACTGTCTGTTCTCACTGTATGGGACTTTACTGTCTGTTCTAATTGGTATGGGACCTTTAGTGTCTGCTCTCACTGTATAGGATTTGTACTTTGTTCTCACTGTATGGCATTACGTGGTTATAACTGTATGGGGACCTTACTGTGTGGTTCTCAGTATGGGACTTTTAATCTGTTATCACTGTATGGGACCTTTTACTGGTTCTTCACTGTATGGGACCTTCATGTCTGTTCTCACTGTATGGGGACCTTTACTGTTGTTCTTACGTATGGACTTTGACTGTCTGTTTGTAACTGATATGGGACTTTACGTGGTTCTCACTGTATGGACTTTACTGTGGTTCTCACTGTATGGGACCTTTATTGGTGTTCTCACTGGATGGGACCTTATGTTGGGTTCTTCACTGTATGGGACTTTTACTGATATTTCTCACTGTGTGTGAACCTTACTGGCCTGCTCTCAGTTGTATGGGACCTTATGTCGGTTCTCACTGTTTTATGGGGACCTATATGTTCTGTTCTCACTGTATGGGCGATTTCATGTTTGCTCTCATGTATGGGGACCTTTACGGTCTGTGGTGCAACGGTATGGGCCATTTACTGTCTGCTCACTGGTATGGAGACCTTTTCTTTTGTTCTCACTGTATGGGGCTTTCCTGTGCTACTCCACTGTATGGGACCTTACTGTCTGTTATCAAGTATGGGACTTTATATCTGTTCCACTGTATGGGAAACTGTACTGTGTTGTACGTATTGGGCCCTTTTACTGTCTTGTCATGATGGGACCTTTATATTGTTCTGACTGTAGGGACTTTACTGGTCTGTTCTAAATATGGGACCTTTACTGTTTTGTCTCACTTCGTGGGAGCATACTGGTTGTTCTCCACTGTATGGGACATTTCTGTCGGTTCTCACTGTTATGGTACTTCACTGTCGCTTCTCACTGTATGGGATCTTTACTGTAGGGATTCTCCACTGGATGGGACCTTTACTGTTTGGTCTCACGGTATGGACCTTATTGTCTGTTCTCACTGTATGGAACCATTTACTGTCTATCTCACTGATGGGACCTTACTATCTATTCTCACTGTCTGGACCTTTACTGTTAGTTCACACGACATGGACATTTACATATCTGTTCACTGTGGTGTACCTTTACTGTCTGCCTCTCACTGTATGGGGACCTTCACGTGTCGGTTCTCATGTATGGGACCTTGTACCGTCTGTTCTCACTGATGGGGCTTTTCACTGTCGCTCTCACTGTAATGGGACCCTTTAATGTCTGTCTCAATGTATGGAAACTTACTGTTTGTTGATACGTAGGGGCCTTTACGTCTTGTTCATGTATGGGACCTTACTATCTGTTATGACTGTAGGGGACCTTTACTTGTCTGTTCTGGATGTATGGGAGCTTTACTGTCTCTGTTCTCACTATATGGGACCTTTACTGTTTGTTCTCATTTTGGGAGCTTTACAGATCGGTTACTCACTGTAGGGACTTTTACTGTCTTTTCTCAACTGTATGGGATCTTTACTGTAGGTTCTCACTGTTGGGAACCTTTACGTGTTATCGCTCCTATGGGGACCTTTATTGTCTGTTCTCACTGTATGGAACTTTACTGTCTTGTCACTGTATGGGACCTTCATTACTGTAGTTTCACTGATGGGACCTTACTGTTGTTCTAACGTATGGGACCTTTACGTTCTGTTATCACTGTAGGGGACCTTTACTGTTCTGTTCTAATTGTTATGGGACCTTTGCTGGTCTGTTCTCATTATGGAACCTTTACTGTCCGTTGTCACTGTCTGGGACCGTTATTGGTCTTTTCTGACTTATGGGACTTACTGTCGGTTCTCACTGTTATGGACTCACTGTCTGTTGTCATGATGGGACCTTTTACTGTCTTGTCACTGTATGGACCTTTGACTGTCTGTTTTTTACTGTATGGACCTTACTGCATGGTTCTCACTGTATGGGACCTTTACTGTTGTTTTAATGGATGACCTGTCACTGTCTGGTCTCTTATAAGGGCTAAATATATCATTAGGGGTTGGGGGCAGGTGGTGGGGTTCGGGTTTATTAGCGGACATGTCGACCAGTTCTTTGTTTGGGTGGACATGGCCCTTAATTACAGATTAGTAAATTAATTGTAATCAGAATACACAATGTTTTTAAACCAAAAACACATACAGTACTGTTATAGAGATGGTGGAACTTCCTAAAGTGTGGTTCATTTTAAATATCGATACTATGTCCCATATTTCAAAAACACAACGTGATGAGTGAAAGTTCAGAGTTACAGAGAATCTGAAAAGTTTGTCCAAACTCATAAAATTTGTCTGAAAGTGAGTTGATTCTAGTCAATCACACCTGACCTGATTGAAATGTTTACAGTAAACTGGTGATGTCCCATCAGCCCCTCTTCAAGTTTCCAAGAGACAACAGCCCCAATGTTTTTAGCCATTCTCTGTAATTATAAAAATATCAATTGTAAGTCTCATCTTTGTAAGTTTTTTTTGGAAAACCACATTAACTTAATTTATTATTAGATGTGATACTCTATAACTCTTTATTTGGTTGCATGTTCCTTTCGCGGAATCGAAGAACAGGGACACTTAACTGTGATCGAATGGAAATTGTCACTTGGGTGATAACAATCAGTTTAATAGCTGCAGATTTCTAAGGTCACTGAATTAGAATAGGGTCATAGTCTGCCCTTTGTTAGAGTGACAATCATTTAGAATGGTTGCCAGGAATCCAACACCTATGCGTTTAATTGTAGGTTCAATGTTCATCTAGGATGGTTTCTGTGTGTAGCTTGATTAATGTAACCCATCGGGTACTGAAAACTTTTTCTCAGAACAATTTACACTTTGGAAAATTCTTCTGTGAGGGTTGGCCAGTGTGCAAGTAATGAATTAACATACTTAACTTGTGGATCCGAACATACGTATTTAAGTAAAGCGTAGCAAATGATGGGGGTTGAATTTTTATTAGATAGTCGCGTGAATCGATTGATACAGAATCCGGAATACTTATAAAAGGGAAAAACACTCGGCTAAATGTAGTGTTAGGTCTGTATGAAAACTAAATTGTTGATTATATCAATCAATTGAACTCAGCTCTAAGCTGGTCACACATTACCAATATAAAGGGGCAAATCTGTGGGTACTGAGGAATGGGCACTTTATGGGTTAATGTGTGACCACAGTTTCGGCTTTTCCTACATGTCAAGGAAATTGTATTCCCGTAATAAAGTCGACCCATGGCTGAAGGAAAATATGCTAGTTCCCCGATCAAACTTTATTGTCCCTTTATAGTTAAGTGTGTACCTTCCTGAACCCCAGGGCTGGGAACTAACAGGGTTATTCAATAAAAGTTCTTATTGGTAAAAATGTGCTAAATTTTTGCCCTAACCAATCAGTTGGTAGCTTTCATGTTACATAATATTGATTGGTTGGGGCAAAATTAGCACCATTTTTTTAACAATCAAGAAACTTTTATTGAATCTCCCGGAGTATCTACATTACTTGGTTTACTTTTAGGTTTAGCTGCTGATTAGAAGTGGCCGGAGCTTACTGCCGTCGGTTGTTCCGAACTCCCGAACTTAAAAGTAAATGTTTGGAGTTCGAGAAACAACCATTAAAGTCCAATGGGGAAGCGATGTTCGAAACGTTCGGATGATACCGTAAATGGCTGTGGAACCTGAGAAATGGTTGGGAACATGTCACTATCACCCAAAAAAACCTGTTTAAACACTTCTTATTTGAATGACGGGCCAATTGTTGGGTTGCCGCAATTACGTTTGAGGGGTATGGCAATTCGAGGGTGACGAATGATTACTTCGAGGGTTATGGAAAAAGAACCCTACATTCGAGGGTTATCGAAATCGAACATACCTTCAAGGGTACAAGTGAAGGGGCTCACAATCCGAGACTTAGCGAAACAAGCCATTCTAGGGTAACAAAAATGAAACAATATTCGAGGGTTACCAAAAACGAACAATAATTTGAGGGTTGCAAAGCGAAGGCTACTGATCCCGCAGTTCAGAAAAACCGGGTTTGGGTTCGAATGTTCGCGTCTATCACTACTGCTAATTAAAAGGTACAAATTATTTATGTCCCAATTGCCAACAAAATGCTAGACAACCAAATGACTGTGTCTCTCTCTTTGTTTATAATAGTTAGGTAAATACGAGAAGGAGCTCATAGTCTCCATCCTATGCATATTGATTATATCTATAGGAATGCGGACTACCTTACGTGCATATATATTCTCTATATATCAGTAAAAAAATATAAACAGACAGCTATATGATTTAGGTAAAGAGATTCCCTACGCCCATTTCTAGTTATTCAGACATTAAATATTGAAATCATGTTTTCTACATAAAATGAGCTATTAAGGTGGAAATGCACTTTTGATTGAAGGGAAAATAAATACACGGTATGATATGTGGACAGCTATGCACGGGAGCAGATGTATAAATGGTGTAAAGATGGATTTTCAAGGGCGAAGCGTGACTGCTTCATACATTTATAATAAAGGCTTCCTTTCACGCTGGTTGCACCTTAAGTTAATCAAAACAGATTTTCAGTCCAAATTTACAAAGTGCCTGCTCTGAGGTCACCCGTGAAAGCTTTCTGCCACCGCCCAGTCCCAATGGTTTAAGCCTGTCATCGCAGACTTACACGAATTGCAGGAAAGTAACCTTTATGCCAAACTATGATGGGGGGTGTAATATCAGTGTCTAGCAACAAACTTCATCTTGCTAGTGATAAAGAGATAGGAAAATGTTATTCGTCTCTGTTCTAGAGACAGCTTGGATATAAAATAATACCTTTTATTGTTAACTTAAAATGATTGGCAATGGCCAGCTTTCGAAAACACCAGAAGGTACAACACATACCGATAAAGCATCAATAGCGGGGATTATTCGGTACTGTGTGTTCCGGGCTTTTCCAATGTTGAGGTCGGCCAAGCACTTGTTGAAAAGAGGGAAAATTACCCTTGGCCGAGGGGAAACACACAGTCCCAAGTATGCAGATCTTTGATGACAGACACAGGGGCACCTTGAAATAAAATGAGGTATACAAAACATTTGATCATTTTGCAGAGAAAGTTTCCGGTATTCAAAAACAATGTTGGGAACCTGGTATGGTTTTCCTATCTCCGGTGGGGATGTACTGCGGTTTCAAACTTTTCTGCAACACAGGAATATATGTTAGGAAGCAACTGGACCGACCCTGAGGCAAAGATGACTCTCATTGATTCAACCAACAAACAATGAGATGTCCCTGTGGGTGCCCATTTCTGCCAGCCAAGGACAGCCTGAAAGACCTAAGGCTGGGTACACACGAAGGCGACAAATTTGTCCCAACGAGCATAGCCATAATGTCGCCGGTGCGGCATACTGGCCGCGGACAACGGTTTGTGCAATCAACATGCGTGTCCCCTAGTTAACCGCACATCAATTGTGATGTACGCCACTTGTTGGTCCGATCAAGAGCGAACGGATGATCGAGGGCAGTCGAGCCGGCCACCCCACACCAAGCCGATATTTTCGGTTGGTACCAGCCTTAATAAGTCCAGGGTCATGGAAAATGTTAGACATCAAAAGGAGAGGTTTTAGAAGGGAAGGTAAATTTGGGACTGCTGGACTTCAACAAAGATTACTAAACTTATGTGTCACTGTGTTTACTATCTAAAGTTCATGTTTAATCCGACTAAATTCCTCTATAAACACCCAAACCCATAAATATCCATTATACAGACCCTCCTAAACCGTAGAAGTGAAATGGATCTGAACCATGTGTTTAACCCGTATTAACTTATTCTTTAGCCACGGCCGTTGTGATCATTAATGTGCATTACTGTTTTATTTACCGAAAGCCAATGCCAGGCATGGGTGGGTATGGTTAAAAAGATAACATATGTCCAGAGCTTGTCTGCTAATGAGCCACATTGAGACAATCTGCAGAGGCCAGCATTGTCCATGTGCTCAAGGAGGAAGCGGATTTTTAAGGTGAAAAATTGTTTGTGCACTTACCGCCACAGCAACGCCGACCGCGGGGGCGAGAAGGAGAGGAAGCGCTCATATGAGACGGGAATCTACGTCCCATTTGGCTTGCACGTGACGTAGGATGTCATTAGTAGTTCGTCTGACGCCCCTCCCTGGGGGGTTTCCACTCTCCCTGGGGCCATACGCTGGGGCTCCTCTGAAAAGCCTGATGTGGCACAGGAGCGGAGGGAAGGCAAAGTGAATGGTAAAGTAACAAGTGATGATTGCATAGTCTAATAAAAAGACTTGGTACCAAGTCCCATAGATTTAGGCTCACTCGCATGATCGTATCCTAGGGTGAACAGTAATCTTATTGGCCCTACCACACTGTAACAAAAGGCACAGTGAGTGACTTTCAAAAGTGTTTTGCACAAACGCTAAGAATGGTGGCACACAGATACGGTCACTCATTGGAAAAAATGTAACAAATGGTGCCCCAAACACATTTATTAATTTTTTAGCCAATGATTTTTACCGTATCTGTGTGCCAACCATTATTAGTGTTATTTCCAATGATTTTACCTATATCTGGGTGTGCAAACAATTGTATTAAAGTTGTGCAAAATGGTGACAACGGTTATTGAGAGTTTTTGCCAGTTGATTTCAACAGTACTGTGTGACAACCCATTTATTATAGTTTGTGCCATTATTTTACCAGAATTGGGTGCCAACCATTAATTAAGGTCGGGGTGCAACTATTTATTAGCGTTTGTTGCCATGATTTTAATAGTATCTGTGTCCAAACATTTATTAGAGTAGGGTGCGACCCTTATCAGCGTTGTGCCAATGATTACCAGTATTGTTTGCCAAGCATTTATCAGGGCTTGTGCAAAATGATTTACCAGTATCGGTGTGCCAACCATTTTTAGCATCGGCGCCATCCCTTTATTCAGAGTGGTGCCGCTGATTTTACAGTATCTGGTTGTGCACCATTTATTAGAGGTCTAGGTGCAACCATTTATCCAGGAGTTTGTTGCCAATGAATTTTACAACATTTGGTGGCCAACCATGTTGTGTGTGCGACGTGTTTATGGACAGTATGTTGTGAGAAAATGTGTTAGGTGTGTTGCTGTTCAGTGTAATGTGAGAAAGAGTTGATACACTGCAGGAGAAGGAGTGATGGATAGAGGAGCAAAAAAGACTGCAGAAGAGAGAGTTGATAGATATAGAATATGGATGGACTTGTACTGTCTGTTCTCACTGTATGGACCTTTAAATGTTTGTTCTCACTGTATGGGACTGCCTTTACTATCTGTATCACTCTATGCGGACCATTTATGTGGTTATCATGTATTGGCCACTGGTACTGCGGTGATCACTTATGGGACCGTTACTGTCTGTTTCGTCACTGTATGGGACCTTTACTGTTGTTCCACTGTATGGGACCTATTACTGTCTGCTCTTATTGATGGGACCCTTTTATGTCTTTCTCACTGTATGGGACCTTTACTGTCTGACTCTTATTGTAAGGACTTTTACTATTCTGTTCTTACTCTAAGGGACCGTTACTGGCTGGGGTTTCACTGTGTGGGACTTTAATATCGTTCTCAAGTATGGGACTTTTCTTATTGTTCTCACTGTATGGGACTTTTAACTGTCTGTTTTCATGTATGGACTGTACTGTCGGGGTCTCACTTTGACTGGACCTTACTGTCTGTCTCACTGTATCTGGAACCTTTTACGTCTGTTTTCTCACTGTATGGGCCCTTATTGTCTGTTTTCACGGATATGGGACCTTACTGTATGTTCTAACTGTATGGGACCTTACTGGTCTGTTCCTCACTGTATGGGAAACTTTACTGTTGTTCTCACGTATGAGACATGTACCGTCTGTTCTCCCGGTATGGGACCTTTACTGTCTGTTCTAATGTATGGACCTTTACTGTTTGTTCTCACTGTGTGGAGCTTACTGTCGGCTTATCACTGTATGGAACTTTACTGTCGTGTTTCCGGTATGGGACCTTTACTGGTCTGTTCTCACTGTTAAGGACAGTGTACCATCGTTCTCACTGTTATGGGGGCTTTACTGTCTGTTCTCACTATATTGGGGACCTTTACTGTTTGTTCTCACTTGTGGGAGCTTTTAATGTCAGTGATCACTGTATTGGACTTTACTGTCTTTGTCTCAATGTATGGGATCTTTACTGTCGTCTAATGTATGGACCTTTTACGTTCTGTTCTCACTGTATGGGACCTTATTGTCTGGTACTCACTGGATGGGGACCTTTACTGTCTAGTCTAACGGTATGGGGAACCTTTACTGTTGTTCTCACGTATGCGGACCTTTATTTGTCTGTTCCTCACTATGGGCACTTTGCTGTCTGTTCTCACGGTATGTGAACCTTTGATGTCTGTTCTCACTGTATGGGACCTGTACCGTTGTTCTCAAGTGTATGAGAAATGTACCATCTGATCTCAATGATTGGAAGCTTTGACTGTCGTTAGCACTATAGGGGACCTTTACTGTTTGTTCTCATTCGTGTGCGCTTTGACTGTCGGTTATCACTGTATGGGACTTTTAATGTCTTTTCTCACTATATGGGACATTTACTGTCGGTTCTCATGTATGGGGACTTTCACTGTCTGTTTCACTGTTGGGATCTGTAACTGTCCTGTCTACCTGTATGGGCCCTTACTGTCTGTTCTCACTGGATGGGACCTTTATTTGTCTGTTTCTTACGTATGGGACCTTTACTGTCTGTTCTGACTCTGTATGGGGACCTTTAATGTTGTTCTCACTGTATGGGACCTTTATTGTTGTTATCACGTAGGGACCTTTGCTGTCTGTTCTCACTTGTAGGGACCGTACTGTCTGTCGCACTGTATAAGACATGTACCATCTGTTCCACTGTATGGGAGCTTTATGTCGCGTCCTCACTATATGGACATTTTACTGTTTGTTTCTCACTTGTGGGAGCTTACTGGCGGTTCTCACGGTAGGACTTTTACTCCTTTTCTCATGTATGGGGAACTTTACTGCGGTTCTACTTGTATGGGACTTTCACTGTCTGTCTCATGTAGGGGATCTTACGTCTGTTCTCCCTGTATTGGACCTAACTGTCGGTTTCTCAGAGGGACCTTTATTGTTGCTCTCACTGTAGGGACTTTACGTTCTGTTTCTCACTTGTATGGGAATTTTAATGTCTGTTAGAACTGTATGGGGACCTTTTAACTGTGGTTCTCACTGTATGGGACTTTTACTATCTTTCTCATTGTAGGGACCTTTTATGTTGTCTGACTGTATGGACACTTCACGTCTGTTCTCCTGTATGGAATGTACTTGTCTGTTCTTATATGTATGGGCTTTTACTGTTGGTCTCACGGTATGGACTTTACTGTTGTTCTCACGGTATGGGACCTTTCTGTGTGTCTCACTGTATGGGACATTTACTGTCTTTCTTCAATTATGGGACTTTTACTATCTGTTCTCACTGTGTGTGACCTTTACTGCGCTCTCAGTGTATGGGACCTTTCACTGTCGGTTCTCTCACTGTATGGGACCTTAATGTATGTTATCACTGTATGGGGGACGTTCACTGTCTGTCCTGCTCTCACTGTATGGGACCTTTACTGTATGTGTTCATGTATGGGCCTTTACGCTGCTCTCACTGTATGGGACTTTTATATCTGTTCTCACTGTATGGGAAACGTTAATGTCTGTTGTCCCTGTATGGGACCTTACGGTCTGTCACTGTATGGGGCTTTTACTATCTGTTATGACTGATGGGACCTTACTGTCTGTATGGCTGTATGGGAGCTTTACTGTATGTTTAACTATAGGGGGACATTTACTGGCGGTTCTCATGTATGGTACTGTCACTGTCGGTTCTCCACTGTATGGGATCTTTACTTCTGTTCTCCTGTATGGACCTTTACTGTGTGTTCTCATGTATGGAACATTTATTGTCTGTTCTCATGTATGGAACCTTTACGGTCAATTCTCACGTATGGGACCTTTACTGCGGTTCTCACTGTATGGTACTTTCACTGTATGTTCTCACTGTATGGGACTTTATGATCTGTTCTCACTGTAGGGGACTTTTACTGTTGTTCTCACTGTATGGGACCTTATTGTCTGTTCGCACTGTATGGAACCTTTACTGTATCTTCTACTGTATGGGACCTTTACTGTCTGTTCTCACTGTTATGGGACCCTTTACTGGCTTGTCACTGATGGGACCTTTACTGTCTGTTTTCACTGTATGGGACCTGTAATATCTGTTCTCACGTTATGGGACCTTTATGTAGTTCTCACGTAGAGGGACTTTTACGATATGTTCTCACTGTGTGTGACCTCTTACTGTCTGCTCTCATGTATTGGACCTTCACTGTCGGTTTCGGCACGTATGGGACCTTTACAGTTGTTCTTCACTGTATGGGGCTTTTCACGTTGCTCTCACTGGATGAGGGCCTTGACTATCTGTTCTCACTGTATGGGAACTTTACTGTCTGTTGTACGGTGATGGACCTTTTACTGTTCTTGTCACTGTATGGGACTTTAATATAGTTTGACTGTATGGGACTTTACTGTCTGTCGGAGTATGGGAGCTTACTGTCGTGGTTCTCACTATCTGGGACCTTACTGTTTGTTCTCACTTGGGGGGAGGTTGATTTACAGTCGGTTATATTGTATGGGGACTGTTACTGTCTTTCTACTGTTGGGATCTTGACTGTCTGTTCTCACGGTATGGCCCTTACTGTCTGTTCTCGCTGTATGGGACCTTATTGTCTGGTCTCACTGTATGGGACCTTTTATGTCTTGTCACTGTATGGGACCTTTACTGTAATTTTCACTGTATGGGGACTTTCTGGTTGTTCTCATGTAGGGGACCTTTACTGTTGTTATAATTGTATGCGGACCTTTATTGTCTGCCTATCACTGGATGGAATTTTACTGTCGTTCTCACTGTATGGGACATTTACTGTTGGTTATAACTGTATGGGACCTTAACTGTTGGTTCTCACTGTATGGGACTTTTACTATCTTTTCTCACGTATGGGACCTACTGTTAGTCTGTTTCTTACTGTATGGGACGTCACTGTCTGTTCTCATGATGGAACCTTTACTGGCTGTTTTACTGTGATGGGACTTTTACTGTCTGTTTAACTGTAGTGGGACCTTTACTGTTGGTTCTCACTGTATGGGACCTTTATTTGGGTTTCACTGTATGGGACCTTTACTGTGGTGTTCTCACTGTATGGGACCTTACTTTTATTGGTCTCAATGTATGGGACTTTTAATATCTGTTCTCACGTCTGTGACCTTACTGGCTGCTCTCAGGGTATGGGACCTTCAATGTAGGTTCTCACGTATGGGGACCCTTATGTCTGTTCTACTGTATGGGGCCTTCACTGTTCTCTAACTGTATGGGACGTTACTGTCTGTTGTGCACGGTATGGGCCATTTGCTGTCTGGCTCTCAATTATGGGGACCTTTACGGTTGTTATCACTGTATGGGGCTTTCACTGTCTGCTCTCAATGTATGGGACCTTTACTGTCTGTTATCACTGTTATGGGACCTGTACTATCTGTTCTCACTGTAGGGAAACTTTTTTACGTCTGTTTGTACTGTATGTGCACTTTATGTCTTGTCACTGTAGGGACCTTACTATCTGTTCTGACTGTATGGGACTGTTACTGTCTGTTCTAAACTATATGGGACCTTTACTGTTTTTGTTCTCACTTAGTGGGAGCATTACTGTCTGTAACTGTATGGGACATTTACTGTAGGGTCTACTGTCTGGTTACTTTCACTGTATGCTTTACTGTATGGGATCTTTACTGTCTGTTCTATGTATGGGGACCGTATGTTTGTTTCATGTATGGGACCTTTGTCTGTTCTCACTGTATGGACCTTACTGTCTATTCTCACTGTATGGGACCTTGACTATCTGTTCTCACTTATCGGGGAACACCACATTTACTGTTAGTTCACCACTATAGGGGACATTACTGATCTGTATCACTGTGTGTCCCCTTTCTGTCTGCTCTCACGTATGGGACTCACTGTCGGTTCTCACTGTATGGGACCTTTAAGTCTGTCTCACTGTATGGGCTTTCACTGTCTGCTGCCCACTGTCGGGAAACTTTACGGTCTGTTCTCACTGTTATGGAAACTTTACTGTCTGTGTTACTGTAGGGCCCTTTACTGTCTTGTCACTGTATGGGACCTTTACTATCTGTTGACCTCTGTTATGCGGGGACACTTTACTGTCATGGTTGGAGGTATGGGAAGGCTTTACTGTCTGTTTCACTATTGGAGACCTTATTGTTTGTTCTCACTTTGTGGCGCTTTACAGTCGGTTATCATTGTATGGGACTTTTACTTGTATTTTCTCACTTGTATGGGCTTTTACTGTTGTTCCTCACTGTAGTGGGACCTACTGTCTGTTCTCGCTCTATGGGCCTTTATGTCTGTTCTCATGTATGGGACCTTTACTGTCTTTGGCACTGGTTGGGGGACCTTTACTGTATGTTTTAACGGTTGGGCACCTTACTGTCTGATTCTCAACTGTATGGGACATTTTACTGTCTGTTCTCACATGTATGGGACCTTACTGTCTGTCTAATTGTATGGGACCTTTAATGTCTGTTCTCATTGTTATGGAACCTTTACTGTCAGTTTTCACTGTATGGGAAATTTATGTCTGTTCGAATTATGGGCACCTAACTGTAGGTTTCACTGTATGGGACCTTCCCTTCACTGTCTGTGTCATGTATGGGACCTTTACTGTCTTGTCACTGTATGGGACCTTTACTGTTTGTTTTTACTGGTATGGGACCTTTTACTGCCTGTTCTTCACGGTATGGGACCTTTTACTGTCTGTTCTACTGTAACTGTATGGGACCTTTACTGTCTGTTCTCACTGTATGGGTCCTTTACTGTCAGTTCTCACTGTATGGGACCTTTTTTGTCTGTTCTGACTGTATGGGACCTTAACTGTCTGTATTTACTGTATGGGACCTTTACTGTCGGTTCTCACTGTATGGGACCTTCGCTGCCTGTTCTCACTGTATGGGACCTTTACTGTTTGTTCTCACTATGTGGGACCTTTACTGTTGGTTATCACTGTATGGAATGTTTACTGTCTGTTCTCACTGTATGGGACCTTTACTGTCTGTTCTCACTGTATGGGACCTTTACTGTCTGTTCTCCCTGTATGAGACATGTACCATCTGTTCTCACTGTATGGGAGCTTTACTGTCTGTTCTTACTATATGGGACCTTTACTGTCTTGTCACTGTATGGGACCTTTACTGTCTGTTTTCACTGTATGGGACCTTTACTGCCTGTTCTCACTGTATGGGACCTTTACTGTCTGTTCTCACTGTACGGGACCTTTACTGTCTGTTCTCACTGTATGTGACCTTCATCTCTTTCCCAAAGGGACAAAGAGTTTGACAAAGTTCTGCTAAATACTATTAGTGAAATGGATTTTGAAAGGCAAGATAAAACGAAAGACAAGGGATTCAATGAAAGAAGAGCATATTATTTTTAAATGTCGGTATTTTAAACAAAAATGAATTTCTATATCGAATATATTTCTACAGTATATAAGTGTGAAAGTCTAGTTGTATGTATGTATGTAGTATGTATAATTTTCTATTTATAAGCGCCACTTGGGTAGCAGCGCTGTACATTATAGAATACAGAGTTAACAAACAATGGGATAAGTGCCATTATACAGATAGCTAAAAATTTATAAAACAATTTCATTCATTGGTTAAGAAAGCCATATATTATAAATTATGTCTAAACTGATATAAGGCAGCAAGCTGGACACATAGGAATGAGATCCTGACCGCCAAGAGGCTTACAATCTAAGTGGGTGGGACAACATACAGGGGGGGGTGGGTTTATATTAAAAAAACAAAAAAAAAAAAAAAAAAAACAAAGTGCTGTGGGAGGCTAAGAAATCGTTTGTTCTGCTGATGCTAGAAAGTAGGATAACAGTCCTCGGGGCCTCATTTACCCAGAGGGGAAATTGCTCAGGCAAATCTGGCTTCTGGTATTAATACTTGAAAAATCCCAAAAAGGGGTTTTTACCCCAGCGCCACTTTAAGACCAGCCATATCTGGTCTTAAATTGTGGAGTTAAAAGTGGTGCAAAGTCCTTTATTAAAATAGTTGCGCGATTGCACAGGTGTTCTTTTGTGTGAAAAACCTGGTTGCAGCCAAGGTGCAATTATGGAGTTTTAAACTTGCCGATAAACATTCAATATTGGTTAGCCTGGTTTAATCCCTATTTTTTGACAGCACGCGGGGTAAATTCAGGCCATAGATTTGAAGTATTAATGGATGTCAACAGGCAAAGCGAGGGAGAGAGGAGCAAGTTCCAAAGGTAGGGAGCGTAGCAGCAAGGAGAAGAACGTTTAAAGGCTGGTACACACGGTTACAATTCTTCTCTGGACCCAACATTCGAGGAACTTTCGACCGGTCGGCCAGGAAGAAGGAATGTTCAGTCTGCAATAGTGGCTGCGGCCAACAGTTTACCACGACCAACGGTGGTCCATAGGGACGCATGATGGACGTGGTTTCACCATGTCCGATCGTTCCTTTTGTCCGAATGTGGACGAGATTATTCAGCCCGAGGACTGATACACTAAAACTATCGGTTGATCGGACCGAAATATTGCTCTGTGTACCGCCTTAAGATGGGAGGAAGCAGGATCTAAATACACCAGTTCTAAATACACTACAGTAACAGAAAAACCCAATCAACTATTTTAGGGATTTTTAGGGGTTTAAAGGGCAACTAAAGTGAAAAAAAACTTTGTTAGAAACACTGTACAGATCACTGGCTGAAGTTTGGATCCATGCAGTGTTAGTCCCACTCAAGAGAAAACGAGCTGTGTGCAAAGTTAGACCGGCTCGGTTGAACAAGTACTTTAAATAAAGCGCTGACATGTTGATCCACTAGACTAGACTGCAAGCAAGCAAAGTGTGGGAGAAGTAGCAATGTGTTGAGGGAGGGGCAGAGGGGAGCGAAGGCAAAAGAAGTGGGCAGAGATTCTTTATGAATAAGTTACTGAGGTGGAGAGTCTAAGGGGCCGCTTGCAGGCATTGAAGAGATTGGCAGAAATGGGGGGTCAGCAGGCAAGGGTGGGGCCAGTATAGAGGTGGGGGAAGAGGGACAAGAAAGGCTGAAGAAGGAGGTAGTTGTGTAGGGTTACTAGGGGAAGTGGGGGACGGAAGAGTAGGGGTGGCTTCTTCCCAGATTTGTCCATCCCAAACACATTTGCCGCCTTAGGTAATGAAGTGGAGGAGGGACACTGCGGAATTAGAGTGTATGGAGGGGGTGGCCCTTGAGCACCCAGGGGCCACTGCCATTCTCTGAGACAAGGGAGGAGGAACGAAGGGTTCAGGAATTGCAGGGCAGGTTAGTGGTAGGGGACTACTTATAAGGAAGGTAGATAGGGTAATCTGCTGCCAAGACCTACATGCCGCACTGTGTGTTGACTGATGGTGCTAGGGTTCGGAATTGGGGTGGATCGTTTTAGGACAGATTACGGGTTGGGGCGGCGTGTGTGTTGTGAAACCGGTGGTCTTGGGTCACATTGGTGCCAAAGGACAAAGTTTAGAGGTGGAGGTGAGGTCCCTAAAACATGATTTCCGAGGAGAACTAGGGGCCAAGATAAAAAGCAAGGACCTCCAGGGTAAGTGTTTGGTCAAGAAAATTATACCGCAGCCACGTGCTAGCCAGGGAGAAGCAGGAGTTAGGAGCAGTAAATGCGTGCTAGAGAGTGGTGTGTTAAGGGAGGAAAGGGTTTGGGTTATTGAGAACTGGGCCGACTTTGCTGTCGGCTTCAGGCTCTTTAGTAGGGAGGGGTTGCACCTCAACTGATGGTGGTGGTGCAGCTGTTTTAGGGGAGAGAAGATGGCGAGAGGGTTGGAGGAGATTTAACTAGGTTTGGGGGGGGAGTGTATGAGCAGTCGCACTGGAGCTAGATAGTCCAGGAGGACAAGCAGGTGTAGATTTGTTGTAGATCGGCCAGTGGGAGGGCAGAAAGGGGGTGGGGCGAGCATAGGGGATAGGGAGGAATGTGTATTAAGTGTACGAATATAAATGACCAGGATCATAATCTGAAAAGTTAATGTTTGAAATGCGAAGCAGCCTGGCTGACAAAATGGGTGGTAGAGTGAATTGGAAATTATGCATTGAATGCAAAACGTATGATGAATAGTATAGCAGAACGTGGTTGAACAGTTCGCCACGAATGGGCTGTAATATAGAAGGATATGCCTTGTTTAGCGGACAGAAAAAAAAGGAAAGGGGAGGAGTATGTGTTTATGTTAAAAAAGAATTGAAGCAAATTTACAAGAAAGAGATAAATGGTTGATATGGCTGATAAAGTGGAGGCAATAAGGGTGGAATTAGGCAACCGGAAAGGGGGTAATGTTCATTCATTGTTGAGGTATGCCTATAAGCCGCCCAAATGCTAGCAGAGAAGGGGAGGGTGAGGCAACTTCCTATGCATTGGCAAGGGCAAGGGATGCAAGTTTGGGAGTGTGCTCATATGGGGGATTCAATTACCCGGACATTGATTGGTGTGGTGGAATGGGAAACTGCCAACACAAAAAAGGCGATGAGTTCCTGATTTGCTGCAGGGCTACTTTTCTCTCACAGGTGTTGAGGTTCCTACTAGAAAGGAGCTTGCTGGATCTGGTAATATCTAAATTGTGGAGCGCATCTCATAGATATAAAGTACCGGATGTTAGGGAAATAGTGACAATGATTATAGTGGCATTTGGACTTTGTTATCGAAAGGAAAAGTGCGCGGGGGTAACAAGACATTTCATTCAGGAAAGCAAATTTTCCCAGGTTAAAAGCAGCTCTCAGAATGTCAACGGGATAATGTATTTCAGGAAAGTTACTGAACAGAAGTGGGGTGTGTTCAAGGGGATTTAAGCCAGTTCACATCTAAATTGATACCTGGGAAATAAATTGTAAAAAAATAAATCCGCGCCCATGTGTGAAAGTCTGAGGTAAAGAGGCAAATGGTAAGGGACGAAAAAGGCATTTTAAAACCTTTAGGATGAGGGAAACGGAAAGGGCTTAGGGATTATAAAAAACTGTTTGTAACAAGGAGTGTAAGAAAGCAATCAAAATAGCTAAAATTAATCATGAAGTGAGGATTAGCTGAAGAAAGAATCATAGCCTGAACATTTTTTTAAGTAGTATATTAATAGTAAGAGATTGAGAACTTGAGAACTGTGGCACATTACTTAAATGGGGATAGTTAGTTACGGAGGATGGCGATAAAGAAATGGTCTTGAATCATTTTTTCCCTCTGATACACTATAGAAGATTCCAAGTACAGATATCATAGAGTAGAGTAGCAATAAAGGTATACAAGATCAAGTTCACTTTGGTAACAGAGGATATGGTAACAGAAGAACTAATAAAAGGTTGTTAGTAATATTAATAAATATCCGGGACCGTGATATAAAATACAGTCTCGGGTACTTAAGGAGCTAAGTTCAGTGTTATCTAGCCATTGATTTCTTATTTTTGCTGATTCCTCATGTCCGGTGGTGTGCCTCTGGATTGGAAAAAGGCGATATTTATTCCAGATTTCAAAAACGGTGGTAGTCGTTCACAGCGCGGGTAATTACAGGCCTGTAAGTTTTTTAACTTCAGTGGTGGGGAAGATCCTGGAAAGTTTAAATAAGGGAACATGTTCTAGAGTAGTTTTCAAGACGGACATTTATAAGTAGAACCAGAATGGATTTAGAGGCATAGGAATAGATTTCTTGTCAAAACAACTTGCTTGGCTAAGTAGAAATTTCGGACTCTGGTATAGCAGTAGATGTAGTTTACTTGGATTTTGCAAAGGTTTTGATACAGTCCCCCATAGGCGACTCAGTGAATAAGCTAAGGCTGTTGGTTCTTGGGAGTCACATTGTACAGGGATAGAAAATTGGTTAATGATATAGGATGCAGAGGTAGTTGTTAAGGGGGTTCTGTGTATGGGCCGCTTCATTTATCTATTTATTAGTGATTTGGAAGGGGTATTGTCAGCAAGGTTCGGTGTTGCTGACGACACAAAACTTTGTCGACCATTAAAAATTCAGAGGAGTGCAATCGTTGCAAGGGATCTGATAAGATTATCACCATTGGGGTGCTAAGTGGCAGATGAAATTCATGTTGATAATGTAAAGGTGATGCATTTTGGACATTAAAAAATACTTGTGCTACTGATACTATTAAATGGCTTCGTGTTAAGTGAATCCTGTTGGAAAGGGATCTTGGAGTTTTGGTGGATAAACAAACTTAAAAGTAGCAAGCAGTGCAGGCGGCGCAACAGCCGAGCAGCATGGTATTGTCTTGTATAAGAGAGGTAGGATTCAGGGAGGAAGGAAAATGTAATTCTCCATCTTACAAAGGATTGTGTAAGGCGTCATTTGGAATATGCGTGCAATTTTGGATCTGGTACACAAAAAGGACATCTTGGAAATGGGAAAGGTTCAGAGACGGCAACTAAATTAATAAGGGATTGGGGGGCTTGACTATGAAGAGAGAGCGACTGGCAAAGTTCAATTATTACGCTGGAGAAAGAAAGGCAGCTTGCTGGGGATATGATTACTGTTATAAATACATAACGGGCCATACAATAAAACTATCTGGGGCATTGTTCACCAAATAGGGACATGTCAAGGAACGAGGACATCACTTAGACTGAAGAAAAAGGTTGGGCTTCAGCTCGGAAGGGGAAAGGGTTTTCATGTGATACAGTAAAGCTAGGATCTGTCTTCCAGTGGGGGACGTTTGTATGGCAGGTTCATTGGTCAGTTTCAAAAAACAAAGCTGATGAGTTTCAGGAAACAAGAAATGTTGCAAGTACTGTGTATTGATACATAAAGGTAGAGTTGATCCAGGGGAAATTTCCGAGTGCCACTTTGGAGTCAGGAAGGAATTTTCCCCTTCCTAAATTTTGGTGGTTTTTTTTTTGCCTTCCTATGGATCAACAGTTAGGCAGGAAATGAGTGGGAATTGCTAGAGGGTTGGACTGGATGACGAGTCTTGATTCAACCTCAACTACTAGACTATACTATGACTATACTAGCTATACTATTACTATACTAATTCCGTTATCTAAGTTTGCTAATGGTATTTATTATTGTTACCTAAAGTTCAATCTCGTTCCCCTTCGTCGCTGAAGATCATAATCACGAAGCGTTTGTAGCATCAGCTTTAGTGAGAGACCCTTCACAAACAAAGTGAAACTTTCTTGTGATTCCGACACATTTCAGTTGGCTTTATCTCTATCTATTTCATAGGTTGCACTGTATGTCTTGTTTGGATATAGTCTGTAGACTTTGTTAGCTATATACTGTATTATATATATGCTGTATTACTGTATTATTAAATACTGTTTACTGGTTTATTATATATAATGTAGTATTATATATACAGTATTTATGTTATTATAGATTACTGTATTATTATAGATACTGTATTACTGTATTATTATATATACTGTATTATTATATATGGCTGATTATTACGTATATTATATACTGTATTACTGTGGTTTATTATATCTACGTATTATTATATATACTGTATTTATTATTATTATAGATACGGTATTTATTATATATGCTGTATTATGTATTATTATATTATATGTAGTACTGTGTTCTATTACTCATGAAACTGATTAATTATATATACTGTATTACTGTATTATTATATATAATGTATAGTATATATGCTTGTATTACATATTATTATATATAACATGTATTACTGTGTTATTATATATACTGTTATTATTATCTAGGCTTATTAATGTATTATATATACACTGTCTTATTATATATACTGTCACCTTAGGTCTCACCCACATATCCTCTAGTGTGTTTGTAAGCTCTTTGGGCAGGGCCCTCTACTATTATCACTGTATTGCTGTAAGAAACTCCTCATTGTTTACTATTATTATGTATTACTTGTGTATGTAATATGTAGGACTTATATAACATGTGTTACCCTGCATGTGAATGTATGGACTCTGTAATTGTAAAGCGCCACAAAAAAATGTTGGACGCTATATAAATCCATAATAATAATAATAATATAATAATAATAATACCGTATTACTCCCCAGTATTTATTATATATACTAGGTGTATTACTTATTATATATATTGTATTACTGTTGGATTATATAACTGTATTATTATATAGCTGTTTTACTGTATTTATTTATAGACTGTATTACTGTATTATTATATTATACTGGTATTATTATATGCCTTGTATTACGTATCATTATATATGCTGTATACCTTATTATTATATCTACTGTATTATATATATGCTTGTATTCTGTATATTATCACAATACTGTATTATTAATATGCTGTATAAAACGGATTTTATCTAGCTGTTTACATGGTTTTATATCTACTTGATTATTATATATGCTGTATTACTGTATTATATCTGACTGCATACTCTATTATATATTTCTTCACTGTTTTATTATATATACTAATATTATTATATAGGCTGTATTACTGTATTATTATATATACTGTATAATTTATTTATATGCAGTATTACTGTATTATTATATAGGCTGTATTAACTGTATTATTATATGTACTGTATTATTATATATGCTGTATTACTGATTATTATATGTACTGTATTATTATATATGCTGCTATTACTGATTTTTAGATATGCTGTAGTATATGTTATTAATCACTGTATTATTATATTTTATGCGGTATTACTGTATTATATATATATGTAGATTCATATATGCTGTATTACTGTATTATTATATATGCTTGTATATGTGTTGATATATATATTACTGTATTAGTGTTTACTTGGTGATCGTCCATTTTGAGTCATGGTTTTGTATTGTATATCAAGATTTCTTTTTTTTGGGGGGGGGGGGGTCAGTTTTATAGTGTGTCTATGATTCAGATTGCTGGGTAATGGTTTATTGATTTGGTTTTTGCACACAGCCATTTGGACTATGTGTTGAGCGCATGGTGTATTGATATAGTGTGGGGGAGGTAGTGTGTGACAGTACTGCATGGGAGCTTTGGATTGTGTGGGGGTGTGCCTTTGAGTGACAGATGAGGTGTTGTAGCGCTCTACAAATCAATAATATTCAGGCTTATATCTCAGGGATTGAAGAATTAAAAGAAATTAAATGAATTGGGATGAATGGGATGACTTAGATATAGTAGAATACATAAAAAAAAAAAAAATCTCATGTTAATGGCCCTTTAAGGTTTTTACAGACAGTTATGGCCTTGTTAGGGTCCTTCACAAATTTAAGTCAGGAAAGGCGAATCTTTAGTAGAGATGGACGAACTTTTGTGCCCCCCCCCCCCCCCCAAATCGTGTCTAATTCGGATTTCCAAAAAAATCTGAAAATCCGAAAATCAGACCCAATAAAATCAATGGGGAAACAAAACTTTTAAATGTTGCTTAAAATAAAGGAAAATTATAATCGTAACTTACTGATACCTGGCTCTGGGACCTAGGAAAATGGTCTGGGAACCACGTACAATTACCAAAACATGTTTAAAAATGCTACAGGGAGATTCATAAAAGTTCTTATCTTTTAACATGGTCGCTAATTTTGCCCCAACCAATCGAACTATGTAACATTTGAAAGCTAACATCTGATTGTTTGGGGGCAAAAAATTAGCCCACATTTTAAATGAAAGAACTTTTTTGAATAACCCCGTAATTTCTTCACCATCAGGCAATTTTGAGCTTTGCATTAAACATTTAGAGGCGTTACGAAATCGATTGCCAAATTTCAAGGGTTAGCGAATGCCACATTCAGGGTATTGCGAATTCGAGGGTTAATGAAACACCTTATCTAGGGTATTGCTGAATTCAAGGGTTTAGCGAGCACATAATTCGAGGTTATAGCCAATTTTAGGGTTAGCGCACGGCACATTCCACGTATAGTGAGTTCGAGGGTTAGTGAATGCCGCATTCTAGAATTATGGAGCACTTAAATGAGGGTTATCGTGAATTTGAGGGAAGGGTCACCAAATGCCCACATTATAGGATTATGGAGTACTAAGTCGGGGGTGGTTATCAACTCAATAATTTGATTATCTTCGAAAGCTCGATAATGATTCAAAAAAAAGGTCTGCAAGTTCGAATGGTCGAAAAAGTCAAAGTTTCATAATGAACTCATTAAAATCAAACTCAAACTCTCCATCTAGTTCTCAGTACATCCCGATAGTTCCTAATCCTGGTGTAAGGGCAACTGATTGCTACTTTCATTTAAGATGAATTCTAGGACTTTGTAGGAGTCATACGGTAATATACAGATATAATCTGCATTGGTCAATATGTTGAAAAAAGAAGCAACTTTATACAATAAAGTTGGGATTGAAACTAATGAATCCTGGGGCCTGGCCTGGTTCATTCTATCAACTGTATGTTAACCCCTTATAGAATTTCTTTAACATGTGGCTGTGCTCTCATATTGTTTCTCCTCATACAAATACTGGTCAAATGCCTAGCAATCATTAATGTCTGCATTGTTGAGGCACTGTAATGTATCTTGTGTAGCACACCAAGACGCTTTCAACACCATTTTGCAGGAAAATTAACATTGCACTGAACCCAAAAAATGTGGGCTAGTCGTAGTAATTAATGGTTGTTAAATTAGTGTCCATCCTGACGGTAATAAAACCACAATCCACAATTCTGAAGCATGACCATGAGGGAGAATGAAAAAATGGCAAAACCATGGGAAAACTTTCAGCACTTTATTTATGCTGTACCCATCTAAGAAAATGATTCTCTTTTGGTCTGTGGTGCAACCAAAGCTTCACTTAGTGCCTTAGTAGATAATCCAAAGCTCGGTTGGGCTTTTGGGCTTTAGTTAGATTGTAATGGCCATTACTCTCCATAGTGTTAATGCATTTGTAATTGTGATAGGTGGGAAACCTTAGGTTATGACATCCAATGTGTTATGGAACACATCAGCAGAAGGGTAGACAAGCACATTTATGGCTTCGTACAAAAGGATGCTGTTAAAGACATTTTCAAGGAACATTTAAAACTGACAATTTAGATTAGAAAGCAAGTAAAAGTTGTGGAAGGATCTGTGTTTAGTAAAACCACACTAAAGCCAAATCGAAGAGATTCTTTACACAGAGGATAGCAATAAACAACTAATAAAAGATGTTTTATGTTACAACCATAAACTTGGTGAATGAATTGTGTTATTTCTTGGGGCTGTACAAAGCCTTGGCTATCACTCTTTATTTGAATCCGCCAGCCTGCGCTATTTTTTTGCCTTAAACAATACTTTATTTTATTCTACCTACAAGAAGTTTTTTAGTATGATTAATAAGCACAAAATTCGCAATTCTTTTCCCGATAATTACGTACGAGCGGTCAAGGGCTTATGAAATTAAATTTTCGGAATTTCTGTGGAAATGATCATGGAACCTAGATTATATGGGAGGTTACATTATTCGTCCCCCTTGGTTCCATATCATGGGTGGGCATACTAAATTTGGGAACCCTGAGTCCGAAATACGGGATCATATCGGATGGGTAATGTGGAAGCATGAAATGAAAGTAGTTCATGTTTCAAGTTTTTCATACAAGTTCTGGATATTTTACATGTTCCAAACCATTCTCAGGTCCCACCAGCCTGCACAGTTAAAGTATAGGACCACAACTATTATTAAAACCTTAAAACCTCCGAAAAAAATGCTGGCGCATCCCTACTAGGGAGGGACACAAAACGAGCTCAAACCGGGGAGTTCGGGGATGAACGTTACCTGAGTTCGGATTAAACTTCTGAAATCTTGGTTGTATGTCAATAATTATCAAAAAATCGAGAGAATTAGCAATTCACAAAGGCCATTTGTGTTTTTCGAACCCTAGAATGTACGTTCAGTAACATCAAAAGTATAGTTCATTTTGGTTAAGCCTAGAAAGTATCATTTCTTTTTCGGAAACCCTAGAAGGTATGGTCGCTTTAGCCAACCCTAGAATGTATTATTCATACCCTCAAATGTAGCCTGTATTTTGGTAATTCTCAAATTGATCTTTCGTCTTAATAACCCTCAAATTAGGGTTATTTCTGTTACCCTTGAAAGTAAGTTCGGAAGTGGCCATAACCCTCCTAATGTAGCTTTTGTAGTTTGGTCATTAGTGATGTCCCCGGGTCATTTCCCAGGTGCCCGGCCATTTTCCAGTAAGTTACCATTGCTAGTTATCTGTAAATCAGCCAAATGTTCGAACTATCACTCTCCAGTGACTTAATGTTTTTTGTTTTATTTTCAAACTTTTTTCGAAGTGTTTGAACGTCAAAAAAAACCAGACAGAATTTTATGACATTAGTCCATCTCTAAATCCCTACGTTGATTGTGGGGTCTTCTGTTGCTCTAGTGTAGTTAGAATTAGACTTTCACGTTATACAGAAATGATTTACAGTATATAGAAATCATTTTGGTTTATTAAAAACAAATAATTAACTCTTCTTTATGGAATCCATGCAATTCGTTTATCTTTGCTTTTTCAAGATCCATTTCACTATTAGTTGAAAAGGGAAGGGAAAAAAAAAAGAAGAAGAAAAAGATCAGGCAGCACTGTAAACCTGTTAATGACTGGAATATGTAGCTGGGAAGCAAAGGTCATTCAGGAATTACAGACAAACAATATCACGTTTCATAGATGCCCGAACAGAAGGGACATGTCCTCTCTGGTCACAAAGATATTTTTCACAATGATCCATAATAAGGAAACCATGACTGAATGCATATGGACAAGCTACCATGTATTTTAGCCCCGGTAATACAATCATCAAAAGGCTGGAAATATACTTTTGGAAGGTGGAAACCAAATCGCCTCGTGTTCCTCAATGCCACCTGTGCATGACAAGTTGTGACCTATAGCTGCTTCAGAACGCGATACCACAACGGAGCGCTTGTGATTCCATCTTCAATTTATGTCCACAATGCTTAAAAAGAACACGGCGAACTTGATCGTCAAGGTGGCCAATGTTAATGGTCCAGGAGTCAGACAACTCTGCTGTTTCATTGAGACTGATCTGTACTACAACTAAACTTAGATATAAAATAGACATGCCACAGATATTTACCTTAGTACTTAAATATCACGTGCAATTTGAATGCTTTAGTTCTAAAATTGAGGCTTGCACATGGGTACATAATACCAGAGTTCCATGTGAAACCTTTCATCTCATTTATTTACAAGAACATGGATCTAACAGGCTGAAAAATTAGTTAGAGAACATGTAGGGATACTCGTTTTATCTGATTTCAATTTACGTTATTGCAGTGTCGATGGGCCACTACTAGAAATTTAGAATCAAGACATGTTGAACGGTCTACTTAAATAAGTCTGTCTGAAACGATCATTGCTATTACATCATTTTAAAAGATACAAAAGTTATAAGCGATCTCATGTGGTTGCCTAACGAGGCAACTTAAGAGGGTATCTCCATGTGGTAAAAAAAACCTTTTGGTATCAAGTTTATTGAGAGAACACAGGAGTAAAGGAGCTCTTCAATAAATGTTAGGAGCCGGGAACCGAAGTTTTTTACAGGAACTTCCCGATCATCGCTCCTTCCGCCCGCATTCTTGACAAGGCCCCGAAGCGGCAGTGCGTGTGCATGCGTTATAGAATACAAGAGTCAGTCTGGGACCTGTCAAACTACACGGCGGAGGGAGCGAGCGATGGGTACCTACTTCTCTCCCAGCTCCTGCAGCTTTATTTGGAAGAATGGGGGAAGACACAGCTGCCTTCCCCTGTTCTTCAATAAAACGATACCAAAAGGTTGTTTTTACCAGAAGAACGATATCCTTTTAACCACTATTCCTATAACATTTCATTGCATTCCGTATGCTTTTATTGAATTTCCTGCTGCCACAGTCCTTGACATCTTCCAAATGGACATTTCTTTGTATGACCTAATTGAAAGATTGACTGACAGGAAGGTGACAGTTTTCGTAAATTGGGTAGTTTTGGACCCTTTAAGTGTGAATTGCCCCTTTGACCATCTCTAGTACTCCTCTTGTGAACTACATCATATGCAACATAAAACTTTCATACTAATAATGAAGGTTAAGTCAATTCATGGTTGAATAATACTTTTTTGGTGAATTGCAGGTGCAGAGGGAAAAACAATTTCAGTGGACTTTAACAACTCTTGTAAAGGAACATTTTAAAACATGTTCGCAAACAAATAAGGGATAAAAAAAGTATTTTCCTTATTATCTGACCATAGTCTGGGTTAAACATTATGAGGGATTGCAAATAGGTATATTTTTTCAGCTTCTGCATCTTTATTAAGCAAATCATGATTGTCAGTCAGTTCAAACAGATTGGTCTTCCTGGGACCAGAGTCCAGCAAATCACTAAATCTTAACCTTTTCAGCACTGTGTATACATCTTAATCCTGCACTTAGAGAAGTGATCAACCGGGCTTGCTTTAAAGCTTTTTTAAAGACACTAGGCCATTTCGTTAGAACCCACTGTTTTTTATGAAAAATGACATTTAGGTCAACAATGACATGTTTGTAGAGATCGTGCACAATATTACCGGAGATTGTCATTAAAAAAATGTTCTAAACGTGGCTCATTTATGGCTATAGCAAGTGAAGGGACATATTTTACTAATAAACACCCAAAGAGCAGAGAAACACTGCGTCGCTGCCTCGTGTTTTCATAGTTCACATTGACAATCTAGGAGGAATCTTTCCCAAATTTACACATCGTCCAATAATTAAAAACTGCCCTGTGTGACAGAACAAGCTGCTTGTTATAAAATTTCGGCTTTACGCTCAGCGTTTTAAAACAGAAACCAGTTTTATTCACTTAGAACTTGCCACAGCCTTTTTCCCCTAGAGGCACAAGCAAGTGGAAACCCAAGCTGTCAACTTTGCTGTCCGGTACCAATGATTACCTGAGCAAAAGAGCAGCAGTGGGGGGAATTGACATGAAGTGTACAGCCACGAAACAACCGATCCACTCAGTAATTCAGGCAGGTTAGAACCGGCTTTTTACATTCTTATTTTGAACTTTTGTCTATCGGAGTTAGACCTGATGAATCTTCTCGCGTAATTAGAGTTAGAGGCGTAACTCCGACTTGCTGCTAATTGCTGCGGTTTAAAATTTTTGTTCAGCCCCAGATGGAGAATGAATCCTAATAGGAATCCCGAAAACAGGAAGGCGCTTCTAAAACCAGAGAAGAGGAGAGGAGGAAGCAAAAAACTCTTAATAGGACAAAGATGTCCTCTAAGAAATTTCATTAAGATCGAGTAAGATAAAGCATTAGATCTTCCCATTAGCCATAATTGAAATAAGGAATGGAGACTTATGGGTAATGTTGAATTTACTAAAGGGCCTACCGTGGAAACAATGGAAATCACCAAGTCTTCCATTCCTTATTTGCATGAGCATACAAGCCATATGATTGTGTACTAATCTTTCCTTATATTTCCTTTGATAAGTGTATATACGCTGGTAACATGAGGCACGATCGAGTACATTACGATTGTGATTGTACTTTAACTAACCCGCGGATTGACTAAAAAGCATACCGCGTGGTTATAGATATGGTCCATTAAGATATGGCCATATCATTGTATCATTAATATGGTGTTGGTGTTACATTTAGTGTGAGCTTTTAAAACAACTCATAGCTTCAAGGGGTATACATTCTCACACAAACCCAAAATGTTAAATTTATTAATTATTATTAATATCCATGAAGATTCGCTTACCTGAGAATTTCCTGGAGACAGTCAAATAGTGAATGTTCACATTGACTGGGTCCTGGCCCACTGGAGTCATTGACGCGATTGGGCACTAATATAAGAGACATGGGCTGTTGTACTAAAATGGCATGATTACTAGAATGGTTCCCATTTTAGATTCTGATCCACTCTAGCTGGGTTGGCACACATCTAAATGCCAACGCAGGTATGATTCAGCAATCAGTTTCCGTCTAAAGAAAAAACTGTGACAGGTGTTGCTGTAATCCATGATATATTACATATGTACTATATTGCAGTTTTAGTCTGAGATTGTAGATGTGTTTATTCCCCTAGCATGAATGACACTTGAAGAAATACAAGAACCTTTGATCTATTCTCTGCCTCATAATCCACGGGTAACAAAGTGATTCAAATAGGTGTGCAAGATCTTTCTAGAACCCGAAGTACTGGGTGGAATTCATTACATAAAAAGATGGTGTCAAGGATTCCCTTGTCTAGTTTAGAATTTTTCTGAGGTTTTCCACTTACACCAATTAAAAAAAACATTCATTGCGTACTACAATTTGTAAATAATAAATGAAATAATAGGATTTTCAGAAAATGGTGTTCTAGTCGATTTTGGCCATAAAGGTTGCAGCGTCGTATATGCTACAGCTTGAAATGGGAATATGATTGTTATTTTTGAAGATGTGACTAAATCTTAGATATACTGGGGAAAAAAACCCCCAAAGCCCATCATTGAAAAAATAAAAATGATTTAAAAAGTACAATTATTCCAATGAAAAATGTACCAAAGGTTACAAATGACAGAAACGATTCATGCGCATCTGTATAGGGCTTGGGTGCTAGGCCATGGCGGCAAGCAAATGTGAAAAAAAGTAAAATTCACACCAGTCTTGAAATGTGAGTATTTGTGCATAATAAACACTAGGTATTGTTTCCCTGTGACACGCACCTCATCAGACAAACGGTTACAAATTATGGATCAGGCTGGCTATTCATGGATAGTAAGTGAAATGGCCAGGTATTTCCCAGAGCCCTTCATTTCATATCATTATATTATTGTGGATTTATATAGGCGCCAACATCTTACGTAGCACTTGCAATTGACATGTACTACATTCACATAGGCCTGCCCAGGCTTGTTTTGTTTCGTTAAAAACGCAATAAAACAAATCCTAAAGACCATTTATCTGACACTACCAACCTATCAGTATTGTCTTTATGATGGTGGGGGAAAACTGGAGTGCCCGAAGAAAACCCACGCAAGCACAGGGCAAAACAAATAAAACTAACGTGCAGATGTGTTCAAGGGTGGATTCGATCATCAGGACTTCAGCACATGCAAGTCATCAGTGCTAACCACTGACCACGTGGTGCCGCCCAGTTGGGTTGTTACTTTGCATGAACTCTGGATGCAGCCTCTTAAATGCACTGAACGGAATTCTGGGCCTTACGGGGGCATACACTCGCATCGATATTTGATACAATTCGATCAAACGATCGGAATCATCGATGACACTTTTTTGGGGTTTTCGATAGGAACGGTCGCCGTTATCAATGGTCTATCAAAAAAAAACCTGATGGAAAACTTTCATCAACCCATCTACCAGAAACATACCTTCCGTAGTTTTAGATGAAATCTTGATTTTCGATGTTCTTCCGATTGGATTTTCGGACTGTTTGCGATACGGAACAATCAATCGGAGAATATTGGACCATTCATGTCACCTTAAGATAGAGATAGAGGGACATCATCAAACCAAAGCCCAAGGCAAAGTAGAAGATCAATAAAAGACAAGTAACCTTTAGAGGCATAAATCACAACAGGATATAAGCAAACATAAGGAGCCATGGAAACAAAGTGACCAGCACCTTAAACCAAACCCAATGTGCAAGTTTAACATGCCTACTGCCAGTTTAATCTTGCTAATCCCATAAAACAAAGCTTGGACTCACAATGGATATGCAAAAACTGTAACACAAGCCAAAAATTAGGTACTAATTATGGTTCCCTTAATCTAACACAAGCAATATGAGTGGAAAAGCACAGGAAGTATAATTAATAGGTCAAGCTACACCAAAATATAGAGACTGCTGGAGATTAACTTGAACATATCAAAAAATAAATGAAGAAACCTTCCTGTAGCACAATGCTCATTAGACGAAGTAGTAGACATTTCACCACAAAGATCTTTCTGTAACACAACACAATTGCCCTTCAAAATATGTTTTAATAATGCGGTCGGAACAGGCCCCCCCAAAAAGCATGAATATCAGCATTAAAAATGATTACATAACCTTTAATTAATTTCTTTAACGAATAACCATAAAAGTATAAAGGCTGGAGAACGGCACTGTTTATAAAGCAGAGTGGTATTAGTTCCTTACACCATACTGTATGATGACTTGCCACCACGTACAGAAGGTCATATAAAATTTCAGTCCTGATAAGGGCTAAACAAATCTCACTTATAACTTTTTTGGACCAAACGTCCATGTGTAACCCAGTGCATGCAAGTATAAATGTAAGGTTCCCCACAAATAGTGACGATCACCAAAATGGTACAGTGATAGTGGCAAAAAATTATAGTTTCCATTAATGGCGTTATTCAGAAAAAAAAAATCCTTCTGATTGCCATTTGGACCTTAAAAAGGAATTGACAAAGTTTGCCTTATGGTATTTTAAAGAATTCTTTAAAATTCAACCTTGGAGGAAAATACATTACCGCAATAAAAATCAAGGGAATTTGTTTTCTTTGTTCATTAACATTTTGCAGGGCTCATGCATATAACAATGTGTTGTTTAAGGTTTTTTTCTGAAAATGAGACGCAGTTCTGTGGAATGTTTGGAAAAAATTTCGCAGAGCTGGGAAAATCTGCTTGAAAAAATCCCCAAATCATCATCCGATTAATAGAAACAGAATTTCAAATAGTCACCCAATTTCTGATTTTAATCTTCTTGAATTTTCGATTTTTATTGTCATTGATAGGTAGTTATTGGTTTTAAAGTGGGCGACTGACATAAATATAAGTATATTGGATTGTTACTGCTGCCTTACCTGAAATTAGGACACCTTTCGTCCAACTTGTCTTTATGCTAGCCTTTACGTGACTTTTTTTGGTAAATGTGAATATCATTTTAGAAAATATACATAATTAAATAACAGTTTTTTCAAACTAATGCTATTGTCTCAGGGTAATAAATCCAAATCTTGGCCAATACAGGAATTGGATGGATCTCAACATTAGGTACATTACAGTGGGAGGGGTTTAGATATTAAAGACTATAAGATACTTTGTTCCCCCTTGAATTACTACAATATTAGTAACTTCAAAATAAGCGAAACACCTGCTGTGAAAAAAAAGAGAAGGTTAAGTATTCCTGCGTATGGAAAACCTAGCGGCTAGTTTAAATCTGCAACTTATTGCAGTTTTAGAAGATAAATTTAAAGTAGATGAAGCCTAAATTTTATTTACCATTTTGGAGTTTAGATAAAATTGAAAAAAATTGTGCTTCACACAAGTATCCAAAAGTTGCATTTTCACGGTGAGCTTATGTGTTCATATCAACCAGGATTTCTGTTTGTGTGATGAAAATTTCTTTACTGTATAGTTGTAATGTTTGGTCTGTGTGTGAGTGGTATATTCTGGCTTCTTGACAAATAAGATTACTATACAAAAATGGAAATGATTCTTAAATAAGTACCTGCGTGGGCTACAGATCGTCTCTGAGGGGGGTGTTAGAGTGGGAGTGATCATCAGAGATGACTACTAAAAAATGGGAATTTCCGTTCCTTCCTCGGGTTCCACAGAATCTTGCGGACCGAAAATCTGTATAGGACAGAATGAAAGTTTTTAAAAAAAGATTTGAAATTTGTCACCAATATTTAACTTTCGGCTTTTGATACAGATCGTGCATTAGTGTGATATGACATTAGGGTGATCGGACACTCCGGTAATGGGACAAGGTGGCCAATATAAGATCCTTTGGGGGAGATACAATTCAGGTACCTTCCACCCTCATCTTCCATCCTTGTTGTCTCAATAATTAAAGGTACTCTTAGGCTTGAGTTATTGCACACAGAAAACCCTGAAGGTAAGGGGGGCAGCTGCAACAGGCTCATTTAAAAACCATTCGTTTCGCACAATACTAAGATGCAAAAAAATATAACGTTATACGTAGTGATGGGTGCCGTGCTGTTAAGATAAACAGAAACAGGCCCCCAGATAATGATTCAAACCCAGACCAAGGTTACATTTTATATTCATGTTCTAGGAGGAAAAAAAGGTTAATTTTTATAAATTACCCACAAACATAAACACAGAAGTCATGAGATGCTCTATTTAGATGGATACAACAAGTCCAATATCGGAATATTCTTTCGACCTACACACTTCCAATCAACAAAATCGATTGGTTGTCACAACTGAACAAGACATTGAGACAGACAACTCCATTTAAACCAGAAGTCATCTGAATCGGCTCATTATGAGTGAGAAAATTACCAACTTATCGGATGTGTGTACCCAGCCTTAATGCTCTTAAAATGGTAATGAGATCTGTACAGATCTTTCCAAGTTTAAAATACTGTGAGATTTGGTCATAAAGAAATGTTAACTTATATTTGTATAGCCAGTGATCAGGGATTTTTCCCTAGTAAGGGAAAGGACATAGCCCTATGTCTAAAAAATGTTTTTGCTGTGTTCTGTCAGGGTGAAGACTTGTAGTGCAAGTCATTCAAATTTCTAATTCTGTCTTCTCAACTGCTCTGACAGTGGATGGAATTGACATGACACGATCCGAGGAAGTGAAAGGGGGCGTTAAAATGATTTCTCTGCCTTCTCAGCTCTGCACTGTACTAACGCCATTAGTGTAGGACTTCCAGGGACATTCTACGAAGGCTATTTTGGATAGTGCAATGTAATATTGGATCAGCTAAAACCCAAGAACCGTAGATGTTATGGAGCAATGAAAACACCAGCACTATAGATTTGCTCATTCATGATTTAATAGAGGAAAGAAAGCCTACGGAGGTAGATGTAGAGACATTGGGTTCAGGTCGGACTCTTTGGGGCAATGCATGGTATTTGCATATGCCACTTCAGTCTGAGCAAAGGCATAATAAATTCTATTAAAAGAAGAAGGATTCTTTCTAGTCAGTATAGAGTTTATTGACTTATGTGAAAGAAATCAGGTATATACCCTAAAGGAATGGGGTTAAGTACAATCCTACCTCAAGATCACTATTTTCTGTCTGCATGAGATTTGCGTGTATTACATAGTTAGCAGTCTAAGTATTTGGATTTTGTGTTTAGTGGTAGTTTCAACGTTGTAAATTGTGAGAATGGGGTTTCAGCCAAAAAGGAATCACGCGTAGAATCAGGCTTTACATACGTGGACTGTGGTGCGGTTGGGAAGTATTACAATCCCAGAGGCGGTAGACAAACAACCATGTTAACTCACAAGCATCTTTCAGACAGAAATTGGTTCTTCGTTGCAGCCATGGCTGATCCTAAAAACTTCAGTCTTTCAGTCTCTCGAGTTTCTCTTTTAATACTTGTGTTGGGTGAGTTATCTTGATTTTCTTGAGGTTAGTTTGAAATTCTTTACTGACCCAATTCTATTTTTGCTTCTTTCTTTTAGTTTTTCCATTAGGCTCTACTCATCTCCCTTGAATCTTCCCATTAGCTACTGGCGTTCCCATTATAGAGCTTTGCTCGGCTACTCAGACTCATTGGTGCCTTTTGATGTTTGTTTCTGTTTACTAAGGTAAAATATATATGATCCCAGTGGAGACACCTTCACTGCTTTTCACCAGTGCATTAGGTACAAATTAGCATAAAAATAGTCCAATCCTGGCACTCTGGATTTTCGTTCTTCAACTTCGGGGGATACTAGTGCCACCTTCATCGGATACAAAACATGTGCAAAATGTGCTCAACTTTTATATGCTCAACCATGTGCAGACCCCATCTGTACAATAATAATCTCCGCCTTATCTGATAAGGTGCATCATGTAGCACCGAAACGGTGATTAATAATACAAATTGTTTTGTGAGAATCCAAGAGGCCACGGATTGGATTATTTTATTCCTGTTATAATTTGCCTGTTGGTTCTAAACATTCTCTTATCTGCGGGCTGACATGACTTTGCCTGTTTCACTACGAGGGAGATGCAATATCAATGTCTCTATCGCAAAATACCTGCACGCATCCCATGATGTAGAAACCCACTTTGTGACCCTTATTACATGTGGGAACATGAGCAGTATTGGCGATCTTTTGCACCGCTTAAAGCCACAGATTGAAAAGGCACTGACCTTATACCAAATATCTATGGGAAATGGCGCAAGCCAATGCAAATTGAGAACACAAGACCCATTGCTAGCCCATATAGTTACATTTGTACCTTGAAGTAGTTTTTGCAACTTATTTTGCCCTCAGCACAGGATATGCACATGCCTATATGTCTCTGTCTGACACTATTCTATTTTGTGGCTTGACTGACTCCTGCGTTAACAACCAGCTTCATTCTGATCCCGTTGGTCGCTTGTTTGAGCTTCTTGTGTGTCTAATTGCACAGAATGTTCTGTTCTATCACTTTTAACCAGTGAATGACATTTCAAAATCCCTAAAAATAAAAAAATGCCTTTTTAAATCAGTCACAGTTTGACAACCAATCAACCCTCTATAAATACTCCTTAAACCTTCTCTTCTTCCCCTTCACCTTTATAAGGAGCCCAATTTATTTAGACAGTTCTTCTATAGATTGGGGATATATGCCAAGATTTGCGCCACCTAATGGCTATCAATAATTCCCTTTTTAATATTTCCATAGGAGCAATGCCAAAGGAATTCTCATACATAAATGGTCTTGGAATTGTTGTTATCGAATTCTGTCAATTAAATGTCAATCAACCAACACCAAGAACAGCATCCACTAAATAAACCTATAACCTGTTAAATGGGAATCTATCCTAACTTGACTATCTACTGTCAAATCATAAGCATTATTGGTTTGGTTAAGATATTGGATACTATGACTTATGAACATTAGTCTATAATATCTTAGATATTTAGTTCAATAGTATCTAACGTTTCTGTCTAACAAATAAGTAGAAACATTCTAAGATAATTACATTCTAAATGAATTATTGACCTTTGTCTTAAAAATTAAAGAAGGGATGTCCACCATTAAAACAAAAAAACTGGGTTTTTTGTGCCTGCCAACCCCGCCTGCATTTTCACACTTTATTTACATGTTTTGTAACCAGTATTTAATGATAAGTTTATTCTTTCTGGCAAAGGGATCTGTGCTCTCCTCCTCTGACTCATGAGCTTTTTATAAGCTTGAGCTGTGCAGAGGAGGCAGCAGTGAAATCAGCTGTCAATCATGGTTGTGTTTGCCAGCATTCACAGCAGTGATCTGACTTCATGGAGGAGGGGCCGCTACTTCTGCCGAAGGAGGCAATAATATACATAAATATCTGGTTAAAATACATTATAACTGTGCTAACATATATCTTGGGGTTGGGGGCAGGTAGCGGACATGTCGCCAGTTGCTTTTTGGGTGGGACATGCCCTTTAATACAGATTTAGTTAAATTAATTTGTAATGCAGAATACACAATTTTTAAACAAAAAACACATTACAGTACTGTACTAGAGATGGTGGAACTTCTAAACGTTTGGTTCATTTTCAAATTACGATATTATATTCCATGATTTCAAAAAACGTGAAAGTTCAGAGTTCAGAGAATCTGAAAAGTTTGTACAAAACTCATAAAATTGTCTGAAAACCTTGAGTTGAGTCTAGTCCAATTCCACACTTAGCCTCGATTGACAATGTGTACAGTAACATGTTGATGTCCCATTCAAAGCCCTTTCAAGTCTTCCAAAGAAAGACAACAGCAATGTTTTAGCCATTTCTTTAATTTAAATATATCAATTTAAGTCCTCCTTTTGTTAGTGGGAACCACATTAAACTTAAGTATTATAGATGTGATACTCCTCGAACTCTGTATTTTGTTGCATGTTAGGAATCGAAAAAGAAAAGGACACTTAACTGTGATGGAATGGAACATTGGTCACTTGTGTGATACATCAGTTAATGTGATGATTCTAAGGTCAATTGAATTTAGAATAAGGCAAGTTGATCTGTTAGAGTGACAATCAATTTAGAATTTGCAGAATCACAACTATCGCGTTTAAATTGGTCCTGTTCAATGTCCTCTAGGATGGTTCTGGGTGTAGCTTGATTACTGTAACCATCTGTCTACTGAGACACTTTTTGCGAACACATTACACTTTTGGAAAATTCTTCTGTGAGCTGTTGGCCCGGTTGCAAGTAATGATAATTAAAATATAACTTGGTGGATACGAACACTAGTATTTAAGTAAAGCGTAGCAAGAGGGGTTATGAATTTATTAGATAGCTGCGTAGAAATCCGATTTGATACAGAATCCGCCTACTTTCAAACGGGGGCCAAGAAAAACACTGGCTGAAATTTAGTGTAGGTCTGTATGAAAAACAATTGTTGATTAATCAATCACTTGAAAGCTCAGTCTAAAGCGGTTCACACATTACCAATAAAAGGGGCAATTCTGGGGGTACTGAAGGAATTGGCCCTTTATGGGTAATGTGTGACCACGTTTGGCTTTCCTAAACGCCCGGAGGAAATTGTCTCCGTATAAAGTAGACCATGGTGAAGGAAATATGCAGTCCGATCAAACTTTATTGTCCTTTTAGTTAAGTGTGTTGGTACCCCGAATTTAACCCCAGCGGACTCACAGGTATTCAATAAAAGTTTTATGTAAAAATGTGCCTAATTTGTGCCCTAACCAATCGTTGTTAGCTTCAAATGTTAAATAATATTGATTGGTTGGGGCAAAATTAGCACCATTTTTACACATAAGAACTTTATTGAATCTCCCTGATTATTACATTACTTGGTTACTTTTAGGTTTTAGCTGCTGATGTAGCGAGCCGGACTTACTGAGTTCGGTTCGTTCCAGAACTCCCGAACTTAAAAGTAAATGTTGGAAGTTCGGAAACTAACCCATAAAGTCAATGGCGAAGCTAGTAGTTTCGAGAACGTCGGATGTTACTGTAATGGCTGTGGCACCTGAGAACATGGTCTGGGGAACATGGCACTATCACCAAACCTGTTTAAACACTCTATAATGATCGGGCAATTGTCGGGTTTGCCGCATCTACGTTTTGAGGGGTATGGCCAATTCGAGGGTTACCGAATGATACTTTCGAGGGTTACTGCAAATAGAACCATACCATTCGAGGGTTCATCGAATCGAAACAATACCTTCAAAGGGTTACCCCCCAACCAAGTTGAAGGCTACATCCGAGATTAGGCAACAATCCCTCTAGGGTTAACAAAAATGAAACCATCTATTCGAGGGTTACCAAAACGAAAAACCACGAACAAACATTTGAGGCGTTGCCGAAAGATGAAGGCAATATCCGCAAGTTCAGAAAACCGTGGGTTGGGTTCGAGTTCGCGTCATCACACTGCTAATAAAGGAGTCAAATTATTTATGTCACCAATTGCCACAAAAGCTAGACCACCAATGATTTGTGTCTATCCTCTTTGTTTATGGACTAGTTAGGGAAATCCAGAGAGTGAGCTCATAGTCGTCCATTCCTATGCGCATATGTATTATATCTTATATGAATGCGGACTACCTTACGTGCATATAATTCTCTATATATCAGTCAAAAAATATAAACAGACAGCTATATGATTTAGGTAAGAGATTCCCTACTGCCCATTTCGAGTTATAGACATAAATTATTGAAATCAGTTTTCTACATAAAAATGAGCTAAAGGTTGGGAATCACTTTGATTGAAGGAAAAAAATACACGGGTTATGAAGGTGGCAGAATGCAGGAAGGAGATGTATATAAACTGGTTTAATATGGATTTTAAAGGGAGCTGTGACTGCATTCATACATTATAATAAAGGCTTGCCTTTCACTTATGGTGAACCTTTTTAAGTTAATCAAAACAGAAGTTACAGTCCAAATTTACCAAGTGACTGCTCTCGAGGTCACCCGAAGCTTCGACAGCCCCATCCCATATGGTTTAAGCCGTGTGATCGAGACTTACAAAAGAATTGAAAGGAAGAAGTAAACCTTATGACAAAAATAATGATGGGGGGTTAAATCATCAGTGTCTAGCCACAAACTTCTATCATTTCTAGCTGATAAAGAGATACGGAAAATGTTTATTGTCTTGTCTAGAGACAGCTTGGATATAAAATATTACCTTTTATTGGTTAATTAATAAATGATTGGAAAGCATCGACCTTGGTCACCATACAAAAGTCATATGGGGCTACGGCAGGTTCGCTTCGAATGGGTCAAGCCTTGAAGAGGAAAATCCCTTGGAGGAAACACACCATGAGCAGACTATGCAGCCACCTTACAATAGGATCAAATGATCATTGCAAGGGTAAGTATTAACAAATTGGGAACGGTATGGCTCTGTTATGCGTTTAATGTCAAACGTGACATTGTAAGATGACCCTAGAGGTGAAACCTGATTCACAACAAAGAGACCTGCCTTTCAGCGCTGAGTAAGGCGGGTACACCGGGAAAGTCCAACGATTAAGCCGCAGTGCTCTGACAAGGTTTGGCATAACATCGGCCTAGAGCAAACATTGTACCACTTGTTGTCGTAAGACGACGATGCGGTCAGTCGCCGGCACCCAACACGAATACGTGGTACCGCAAAGCAGTCATGGATTAGACATCAAGAGAGGAATATGGGACTCGGTCACAACAAATTATGTCATGCCATGAAGTCATTTAATCGACTACGACAACACCGCAACCTGGAATCAAACAATCAAAACATAGAGGAATGTATCTACACATGTTTACTTAACTATTTGCTTAATGCCGTGATATGGATTTATTTATTACCACAACAGCAGTGGTGGTAAGCAATGACGGCTGTCTGCAATAATAATCAGGCTTTCTTCATGTGCTTCAAGGAGCGGATGTTATTGCAGGTGATAAATTGCTTTTCGTTCAACTGGGACTCCACGTAGGGAAAGGACAGACGCCTGACAGGAAGGTGGATGAGAGGATAGGCATATTTAGACAATTACTGCAATCACTACGAGATGTCTTCCTGTGCGTGTATGCCCACTCCTGCAGAGGCACACCTGAAGGGCTCTAGCTGGGGATCCTCGAAAGACTGATTGTCGCACGGAAAGTCCAGGGATCGCGAACGGGCGGACATAGTTTGAAGCACTGTAAACTACAGCTTGGTCGTGTCTAGGTAAGCCTTGCACAAGTCCAAATAGGCTACTCGCACTTGTTAGTCCGATAACGAGACGGATGACAGTATCTCATGCGGCCCTACCCACAACACAGCCACAGTTATCTTTAAACTGTTGTTTGCACAAACGCTAAGAAGGTGGCCCAGATATCAGGTACATAATTTAGACAAAAAGGAACGGTTACAAATGGGCAAACATGTATTGACTTCTGCCACAAGTGATTTAACTTTATGTGTGCCACAGTTTTTATCTAGATTCATTAATCCAGCAATCAATTTCTAACCTATCTGCCAACCATTAAATTTTGTGAAACCAGACCTGCTCATAGACCTTTAGAGTGTTCAACAGTATCTGACCTGTTTGAACCATTATAATCTTGTCCTTTTTACGATGTCCAAACGCCTACTAGGTGCAACTATATTAGTTATGTGCATATTAATATACGTGTTGCTACATTTACGATAGGTGCCATGCGACGGCTTCAGGTGTGCTAAGGATTACCCATATTAAGAGCTGTTTGCATACATGTATCAGCTGTGCCAGATCGATTTAAGCCAGATGACTTGTGTGGCCAACAGGAAGCGGCATTTAAGGTGCATATTTATAGATTTGCTGCCGACAGCATTACGCCGTATCGGGTGCACCATTTGAAGAGTAAGTGCCACCATCAGAGTGGCACAATGATCACTTCCAACGCATTATGTGCTTCGATGAAGTGTATGTCATGTACAGTAGTTCGTCGTGAGACCAAATCTGTGGGTGTATTCCTGGCAGCGCTGTGAAAGGTGATGAAAGCCGAGGGAGGAAGCCGGATGAGAAGGGCAAAAGGTGAGAAAGGATGATAGGTACAAGAATAGCTGATGGACTACTGTCATGTTCTCATGATTGAAAAGCCTTTACTAGTCTCCAATGTATAGGCCTACACTGTTCTACTAATAGGGGACCATACTGTGGCCTACCACATGTTAGGACCCCGCTACGGTGGTAGTTACACTTATGATTGACACCTTAAACGTCTAAGTAAAGTAGTGGCACACATACTAGGTCTGATCTTCAAACTGTACAATGTGCACTATACAGTTTCCGATTTTATCTGTAGTCGGGAAACTATTATAGTCTTTTCACTGTATGTTACGTATATGTGTGCCACATTGTATTAGCTTACTACTGTTGCTCTAAATTGTGACAACTTTTAGTCTGGTTCTG
Organism: Hymenochirus boettgeri; assembly: GCA_019447015.1. NCBI lineage: Eukaryota > Metazoa > Chordata > Amphibia > Anura > Pipidae > Hymenochirus > Hymenochirus boettgeri. The sequence continues at coordinate 94,079 of JAACNH010000767.1, forward strand.
TTGGCCAGGATTTTACAATCAGTCTACTGTAGGGACACCATTTTATTATCGTTCGTGCCACTATGGACTTTTATGTCGTCTACTGATGGATTATGTGGTGCTACATGTATGATTACGTCGGGCTCACGTCCTGACTATTAGGTTGTCAAAGTTGTAATGTACTATATTGTCGTGTCATACATTTTAGTTATGCGACCTTTACTCGCGGTCTGTATGGCCACGAATGCTACTTATGGACCTTATTGTCACTGAGCATGTACTTGTTCTCCTGTTTTTGGGGACTTACTGTCTGCTAGGAACTTTACGTTCAGGTGGCGCTTTCGGTTATGCAATGACTTTTACGCAGTATCCTGTGGGCCTTAACATTTTCATCTGAGAAGAAGTCCATCCGTTCTCACGTCATGGAGTTTTGCTGTTCTCTATGACCACTGTATGTTTACGTATCGTGTGATGATTACTTCTATTTCCACTGTAGGAGTTTACTAGCTTTTGCTCAACCATGTGATAGGTCTGGTTTCCAAATGGATTTACACGCTTGTGTGCTCACTATGGTACTGATGCTGTCCAGATGGCTTATGTACCATGTAATTGTGAGACTAATGTTGTTCAGATGGTAGCAGGACTGTAAGAGTGTAACTCACTGTAGGATGGCGTTTTCAACATGGACCTGATTGCTGTTATCGTAGGATACGTTATGTTTCACTGGAGCCATGTACCAGTCATTATTGGATACTGTTGTATATGGACGTACTGTCTACCGGGACTTATGGGTATCAGTATGATTTATGTCTTTATATGGATACTGTCTTCTGTTGGTTACGTCTGTTCTCACTGATTATGCGTATGGACTTACGCTGTTTCACGTATGGGACTTCTCATTCTGTCTCAATGGGTTATATGGGCACTTTGTGACCTCCTGTGTTAATCCCTGTATGGGCCTTTATGTCGGGTATCTACTTATGGGACTTTATGTCTGTGCTCACTGTAGGGACCTTTCGTCTGTCTCACTGTATGGGACCTATACTGTCTCCTGGATAAGACTATGTACCATTACTGGTTGTCTCACTGTATGGGCTTTACTGTCGGTCTACATAGCCTTACTTATTGTCTCAGTGGAGGCTATTCTTATCCTGTGTGGGGCTTTACTGCATCACTAGGGCCTTTAAATGTCGTGTTTCTCACTTTGTTGGGTCTGTCTTTCTCATGTATATCAGTTTCTGCACTGTATGGGACCTTATATATCGTTCTACTGTATGGGACCTTTACTGTGCTGCTCTCACTGTATGGGACGTTTTAACCTGTCTGTTCTCACTGTATGGAAATTACCTGTCTGGTTTCACATGCTGAGACCTTCGTTGTTCTCACGTTATGGGACGCTTTCTAGTCTTTTCTCACGTATGGACCGTTTACTGTCTGTTTCTCACTGTATGGGACCTTTACGTGTGTTCTCACTGTATGGACTCATGTTTTTACTGTGGGCGTTCTCACTGTATGAGTCCACTGTGTATGTTTTACTGGGGACCTTTATGGTCTCTGTCTACGTATGGGACCTTTAGTGTTTCTGTGGGAGCTTATGTCCGTTCACTGTATGGACTTTACGTCTGTTCTCACTGTATGGGACCTTGTACGTCTGTTCTCACTTGTGACCTTATGGCGGCAGTGTTACTCATTCGTTCTCACTGTATGGGAGCTTTTACTGTCTGTTCTCACTTGGTATGGGGTATCTCTCTACTGTTGGACCTGTTCTATTCGGCTTTAGTTTCACTGTATGGGCACTATTACTGTCCTTTCTCACTGTATGGGATTATCTGTTCCAACTGATGGATGTACTGTTCTGTCCCATGGCTGAGTTCACTGTATGGGACTTACTGTCTGTTCTACTGTATGGGACCTTTTATGTTTTGGGAGCTTCTGTTGTTCTAACGTATGGGGACTTTTACTGTCAATTCCACTGTAATGGTACCATGTCTTTCTCACTGTATGGGATCTTTCTGCTCTGTTCTCACGTGTATGGGACCGTACTGTGTTGTCTTCACTGTATGGAACCCTTTGATGTCTGTCTCACTGTATGGACCTTTCGTCATTTTCACTGTATGAGATCTGTACTGGCATGTCTCCTGTATGTACTTCTTACGTCTGTTCTACACTTATATGGGACCTTACTCGTTTGTTCTCACTTGTGAGTCGTCGGACACTTGACTTTTCTGTTTTTCTCACGTTATGGGACTTTATGTCGGTTCTCACTGTATGGGACCTTACTGTTTTCTCACTGTATGGGCTTTACTGTCTGTTCTCACTGTAGAGGACCTTACTGTCGTTGCTCACGATTATGGGACCTTTATGTCTGTCCTTCTTACACTGCCTATGGCTTACTGTTGTTACATGGGCTTTACTATCTGTTCTCACGTGCCTACGTGCTCATGTAGGACCTTACTGTTCTCTTGGCCTTACAGTCGACTGTATGGGGTTCACGCTTGGTAGGTGGCCTGGGCGTGTTTCACTGTATGGGGACACGTTGTCTGTTAGCACGTATGGACCATTTATGTTGTTCACTGTGGACTAAGAATGTGACGATGGCCTTGTGTCTGTACGGATATGGGAATGTCTTTTACTATATGGACTACTGTTCGTCACTGTGGTTACAGTCGTTATCATTGTAGTGGACTTTACTGTCTTGTTCTCACTGTAGTGGGACTTTAATGTCTGTCGTTTCACTGTATGGGACCGATCTTTCTCGCTTGGACTTGTCGTTTTCCACTGTATGGACCTACTCGGTTCTACTGTGCTTGTCAACGTTGGGACTCTGATTCTCCTGTCTGGGATCTTTACTGTCTGTTCTCACTGTATGACCTACTGTCGGTTCTACTTGTTATGGACCTTTAGTGTCTGCTTCACTGTATGAGGCTTTTAATGTCTGTCTCACTGTATGGGACATTATTGGTTATCACTGTATGGGACCTAACTTGTGTTCTCAAGTTATGGGACTTTTACTATCTTTCTCACTGTATGGACCTTTACTGCGTTCTATGTATGGGACCTTCACTGTCTGTTCTCACGTATGGATTACTTTCTTACTGTTCTAGTCTGTTTACTGTTATGGGCTTACGTTCTACTGTGGACTTATACTGTGGATCTACTGTATGGTTCAGATGCCTTTAGTGGTGTTCTCACGTATGGGACCTTATGTTGTTCTTCACTGTATGGGACTTTTACTAATGTTCTCATGTGTGTGACCTTTACTGGGCTCTGCTCTCAGTGGTATGGGACCTTCCAGTCGGTTCTCATGTTTATTGGGGGGGGACCACTTGTCTACGATGGGTTACTGTTGCTCTACACTATGGATACTGTGGTACTGTATGGCACTGTCTGTACGGATGGCTCATGTTCATGGGGACCTTTACGTGTCTGTGGTCACCGTGATGGGCCATTTACTGTCTTGCTCACTGTATGGGACTTACTGTCTTGTTCTGATGTATGGGGACCTTTCCGATTGTCTTTCAGCGGTATGGGAGCTTTACTGTCTGTTCTACAAGGGCTTACTGCGGTTACAACTGATTGTACTGCATGTCTGTTCCACTGTATGGGAACTTTACTGTCTTGTTCTACTGTATTGGGCACCTTTACTGTTTGTATATGGACACTGTTAATTATTGTTCTGAGTCTCACGTAGTGGAAACTGTTACTGGTCTTCTAACTATGGGACCTTTTACTGGATTGTTGTGACTTCACATGTCTGCTCTGTGGAGGTCTTTACTGTCTGTTCTCACTGTATGGCGACTTACCTGATCGGTTCTCAACTGTTATGAGTACCTGTCACTGTCTGTTCTCACTGTATGGGATACTTTACTGGTCTTCTCACGTATGGGACCTTTACTGTCTACGTATACTACTGTTCGTATGACCTTCTACTGTCTATCACGTGTATGGACCTTTTACTGCATGTTTCACTGTCCATGGGAGCATTTATAGTACTGTTCAACTAGTATGGGAACTTACTTGTTCTCACTGTATGTCGACTGTACTCTGTCTACTGATTGTGGATGCGCTTCCACGTTGATCCTGTCGGTTCTCATGTATGGGACCTCTACATCCTGTTCCACTGTATGGGGCTTTCACTGTCTGCTCTCACTGTATGGGACCTTACTATCTGTTATCACTGTATGGGAACTTTACTGTTCTGTTGTTACTGTATGGCCCTTTGACGTCTGTCACGTATGGGGACCTTTACTATGCCTGTTCTGACGGTATTGGACCTTTACTGTCTGTGTATGGATGTGGGAAGCTTTACGTCTGTTTCACTATATAGGGACCTTTACTGTTTGTTCTCACTTTGTGGGGGTTTACAGTCGTTATCATGTAGTGGGACTTTTACTGTTCTTTCCAATGTATGGGATCTTACTGCTGTTCTCCACTGTATGGGACATTACTGTCTGTTCTCGCGTCTATGGGACCTTTATTGTCTGTCACTGTATGGACTTTACTCTGTATTGATCCTGTGGACTTATGATATTTTCACGTATGGGAACCTGTTACTGTCTTTCTCCACTGTATGGGCCCTTTACTGTTGTTCTAATGATATGGGACCTTTTACTGTCTGCTCTACTGTATGGGATTATGTCTTTGTTCTCAGGACATGTACTGCAGTTTCACTGGATTTGTGTTCATAACTTGTAGGGACCTTAATGGGGTCTCAGTATGGGACTTTTCATGATCTGTATATCTGTATGGGCCTTTTACTGTCTCACTGGATGGGACCTTACGATGTCTGTTTTCTACTGTATGGGGACCTTGTCTGTCTCTTACGTATGGACCTGTACTGTCTGTTTTTAACTGTATGGGACCTTATCGGTGGTTTCACTGTATGGACCTTTTACTGTTGTTCTCACTGTATGGGTCCTTTACTTAGGTTCTCAGGATGGACCTTTTGTTGTTCTGACTGTATGGGACTTATTACTGATTTCGGTCATGGGGGACCGTTACTGCGGTCTCATGATGGGACCTTCTGATGGTCTCACTGTATGGACCTTATCATGTTCTGTTCTCACTATGATGGGGATTCATGTGGATGCTCTACTGTATGGGAGACTTTACTGTGTCTCAACGTGGGATAATTCTGCATGTATGGGCATTTATGTCTGTCTCCCGGTATGAGCACCTTTATTTTGTTCTACTGTATGGGGCTTTACTCTGTTTCTTCTATTGGCTTATGTCGTCACTGTATGGGACCTTTACTGTCGTTATTACTGTATGGGAAGCCTCTTCAGTACCTTTCACTGTTAGCTCCGGGACTAACTGTCTGTTTTGTCACTGTATGTGCCTTCTACTGTCTGTGTCAATGTATGGACCTTTATAGTAGGTGGACCTTTGTATTCGGGATAGGGGACCTCTTACTGTTTGTTGTTACTTTGGACCTTATCGATCTACTGAGAGGACCTTCTATGCTTGTTCTCACGGTTCTGGGACAGTTGACTGGTCTGTTCTCATGTGAAGGGACTTCTGTCTGTCCACTGTTATGGTACCTTCCACTAGTTGCTTCTCACTTATGGGACCTTTTACTGTGGTTTCTCACTGTGATGGGACCGTTACTGTTGTGGTCTCACGGTATGGACCTTACGGGTGCTGTTCTCACTGTATGGAACTTTACGTGTTATCTCACGTGATGGGAATTCCTTACTATCTTTTCTCATGTTGGCCTTTACTGTTGTTCACACTACATGGGACTTGACATACTGTACGGTGCTAGTTGTCTCACTGTATGGGGACCTTCACTGTCGGTTCCACGTAGGGGACCTTGTACTGTCTGTTTCACGTATGGGAATTTTCACTGTTCGCTCTCCACGATCGAACTTAGTTGTGTCTGTTATCCCTTTCATTATGATTCTGTCTCATGTATAGGAAACTTACCTGTTTTGTCTGAGCTTAGTGTCCAAGTAGGGGCCTTTACTACTGTTACTTAGACTTCACTTTGGTATGGGACCTGTACTATTGTTATGGCTGTAGGGACCTTTACTCTGTTGTCACTGTATGGGCCTTTGGCTGTCACTCTGGGAGCTTTACTGTCTTGTTTCACTGATGTGGGACCTTCTGGTTATCTGTATATTGAGGCTTCTCATATTGGGAGCTTATGACGATCGTTACGTCACTGTAGGGACTTTTACTGTCATTCTCAACTGTATGGGATCTTTACTGTAGGTTCTCACTTGGAACTTTACTGTGCCATGGCCTTTATTGTCTGTTCTGATGTATGGGACTTACTGTCGTTGTGACCTTGTACTGCGGTCCTCACTGTATGTACTTTACTGTGGGCCTACTGTTGTTCTACTGTATGGGACCTTCATCGTCTGTTATCACTGTAGAGGACCTTACTGTCTGTCCCATTGTATATGGACCTTATGCTGTCTGTTTCATTATGGGACCTTATTGGCTCACGCCTGTGACCGTTGTACTGTCTGTCGGACTGTTATGGACTTTCTACATGGGACTTACTGTCGTTCTCACTGTTATGGACTACTCTTGTCATGATGGGACTCTACTGTATTGCAGCGGGACCTTATGTCTGTTCTCTAGCTTTTTGTCATGTATGGCATCCTTACTGCAGGTTCTCACTGTAGGACCTTTACGCTCTGTTCACTTATGGTGACTGTCACTGTCTGGTTCACTGTATGGACCTTACTGTCTGTTCTCATTACTAGGGACTCTACTGTAGTCCACTGTATGGGACTTTTTGCTTTGAATGTTGGCTTACTCTTATTACTATGGGCACTTTTACTGGCGTGTTCCACTGTATGGACGACTCTTGTTTCTGGGACTCCTGCATGTCTCACTGTATGGGACCTTTACTGTTTTTCTCACTTATGGGGAAATACTGTCTTCTACTGTATGGCTTACTCTGTAGTAGCTTCTGTGTCATGGAGACGTTTACGTCTGTTCTCACTGTATGGGACTTACTGTCGGTCTTCACTGTTATGGGACCTTACTTTCTCGTGAACAGGATCGTTCTCACTGTATGGGCAGTTACTGGTTGTTCTTACTTATATGGGACTTACTGTCTGCTTTTCACATGTGATGAGGACCTTACGTGTTGGTTCATCACTATATGGGACTTACAGCTGTTTCTCACTGTATGGGACCTTTACTGTTGTTCTCACTGTACGGGACCTTTACTGTCTGTTCTCACTGTATGTGACCTTTACTGTCTGTTCTCACTGTATGGGACCTTTACTGTCAGTTCTCACTGTATGGGACCTTTATTGTCTGTTCTGACTGTATGGGACCTTAACTGTCTGTTTTTACTGTATGGGACCTTTACTGTCGATTCTCACTGTATGGGACCTTCACTGCCTGTTCTCACTGTATGGGACCTTTACTGTCCTTTCTCATTGTAAAGGACCTTCACTTTCTGTTCTCACTGTATGGTACCTTTACTATCTGTTCTTACTGTATGGGACTTTTACTGTCTGTTTTCACTGTGTGGGACCTTTACTGTTTGTTCTCACTGTATGGGACCTTTACTGTGTGTTCTCACTGTATGGTACCTTTACTGTTGGTTGTCACTGTATGGGACTTTTACTATCTTTTCTCACTGTATGGGACCTTTACTGTTGGTTCACACTATATGGGACTTTTACTATCTGTTTTCACTGTATGGGACCTTCACTGTCGGTTCTCACTGTATGGGACCTTTACTGTCTGTTCTCACTGTATGGGACTTTCACTGTCTGCTCTCACTGTATCGGACTTTTACTGTCTGTTGTCACTGTATGGGCCCTTTACTGTCTGCTCTCATTGTATGGGACCTTTACTATCTGTTCTGACTGTATGGAAACTTTACCCTGTCTGTTGTCACTGTATGGGCCCTTTACTGTCTTGTCACTGTATGGGACCTTTACTATCTGTTCTGACTGTATGGAACCTTCACTGTCTGTTCTGGCTGTATGGGACCTTTACTGTCTTTTTTGGCTGTATGGGACCTTTACTGTCTGTTGTCACTGTATGGGACCTTTACTGTCTTGTCACTGTATGGGACTTTTACTGTCTGTTTTCACTGTATGGGACCTTTACTGCCTGTTCTCACTGTATGGGACCTTTACTGTCTGTTCTCACTGTATGGGACCATTACTGTCTGTTCTCACTGTATGGGACCTTTACTGCCTGTTCTCACTGCATGGGACCTACAGTAGAAAAACACGCGCACTGTACAAGGTCACATACCAGAATGACGAACGAGACAGGTCAGGATGAGCTCCGAGAGAAGTAGGCGAAGAAAAGACACATAAAATAGTGATGGTCCGCATACGTAAAGAACAGTCAGTAAAAGGTCCCATACAGTGAAAACAGACAGGAAAGCCCCATACAGTGAGAACAGACAGTAAAGGTCCCATATACAGTGGAGAACCGACAGTGAAGGTCCCATAAACTGAGAGCAGCCAGTAATAGTCAACAC